>CABFOQ010023153.1:0-22708 GCA_900660455.1 Gephyroberyx darwinii
TTACAAAATATAACAAAACACACACACACACACACACACACACACACACACACACACACATACACACACACACACACACACACACACACAAACTTACTGTAAGATCCCTGGAGTGAGAGCAGGAAAGCTATCAAAATCAACCTCTGTGATGGAAAGAATTGTTCTTAAAAAAATAAACATCACACCTTGTCAACACATTAGGATACAGCGTATACTCAAATCTGAATCACAGCAGGTACACTTCTCTTCTTGGATGTTGTTTCCAGTCCACAGTGTTTTTCCACTGTTGTGATCAAGTGCTTCGTCACAGGAAAAACTCACTCGGTAGAGTATTGGTGCATTAATGCTTGAAATTATATCACTAAGCATCTAAAAAAATATAAATGTTGTTAGAGGAACATATGTGCACAATAAGTCCAACCTTTTTTGTCATAATGAATGCATTTTCTTTTTGACCTACTGCAGATGTTCCTTTGATAATGATTCTTGATTTTATATGCTTGTATTTTCCTTCTTTATATTGTTATATACTAGTGGGGTTTTTAACACTAATCGTGGTCATAAGTGTGATTCTAGTTCAAAATGTTTTGGCTGATTTCACCAGGCCTGTTTCTGATTGTATATGGCTGAATGTTGTCAATCTGATTGGAGAATAGTGCTAGATAAAATCTGATTCTGATCAAGCGTGCTATTTATAAGTCATAGCAGATGTGTTAAATGGGTCATGTCATGACTGAGTGCAAAGAAAACACAAAACAATACAATTACTACACGGAAATTGCACCTTAGATAGATAGTGAGGAAGATTCCGTTTTGTTGGTGTGTGTGTGTGTGTGTGTCTGTGTCTAGTCTGTTACTGTATGTTTGATCACGGGGCTACAACGCGGTCAGTCCCTAATCTAAAACTGCCCATCGGTCTGTTTACAAGATGTGCAATCCTGTAGTCTGGGGGAATAGATACCATATGGGCCTCCTACTCAGCGGAGGAATCCCACACAGTTGATTTGACTGTATGTCCTAGTGGCTATTGTAGCTATTCTGAAATCTGTAATGAAATTTGTATCAAGTGTTCCCATTGCATGTGACAAACTGCATTGCGTAACAGCTATGCGAGAGCTCAACCAACTTTCCATGATAAATAAGCAGGTATTTGGGCTCTCTGCTGGGCCAACACTTATAAAAAGGGTATTGTGTCTAAGTGAAAGCCACCTGAAATTTTGATGTGAAATTGTGGTCCTGGACTGGTATGTTCTCAAACCTCAAATTGCAAAAGACTTACCGAACTTACCGTAGCGTAATTATCACATTTCGTTGGAATATTCCTCGTTAAGCAGCTTGATATTTCCACATGTACTCCAGACTTAATTCAGTGACTTTGTCCCCAACACGCTGAGACCCCGGGGGTATCTAAGAGTTTACTTAAACTTCCATTATTAAACACCACACCAAAATTGATTCATCACAATAAAATATCAAATAGTTTGCATATTTCTCAAAACCATACAGCACATTGTGTTGTATTTCCAGTAACCGGACACACCACATATGGGTTAGACCACACACAGACACCCAGAGGCAGAAGAGACTCTGTCCCCGAAGACACAACAAGGAAATGAGTCAATTCAACCGGCCTAATTGGGGATAATTAGTATTTGCACAACTTCCTAACTCTGCTGATGTCTTGTGTTGATGGCCTGATCCTGACCAACTCAATAATAAACCTCTGTGGAAGAAAGATTGCCTTAACCAGTATGTGTGTGCCATTATGATAACATTGTATAATAAAAAGTGTTATTGTGATCTTAATATTGTATAAAATCATAACCTATGAATCAATGTAACTTTGTGTGGGACAGTATTAAAGGCCAGGGTAGAATGCACAGTACAACCTTTTCCCACTGGGTTTAGAAGAATGACCTTGAGGATGGGCGTAGATCTATCCCTGCCTTACACTCGCTCTATCACTGTGAGAGAACTGCATCCGTGTACTTCTCTCCATGCTGCATGAAAATAAATTGCTTTTGCTGAACAAAGAGACGAGACATCATAGTTTTGTTCAACAATATTCCTCTTTAGTGGACTGTGGGGAGTTGTTTTGTGATATAGTGAGCTTACATGCTAAGCCTAGATGCACAGGGCAAGGTTTCACAAATCTGGCAGGAATCTTTTTAACATCGATGTACTTCAAGAAAGCCTTTGGTAACAGCCAAAGTTGCCAAAAATGTGTCTTGAACCTCTAAAAGCTTGATTTGATAATAGCTGGTCCCAACTAGGCCTGTACAGCAAGATCTAGCGGGTGAAATAACTTTTAACAATATTTCTATAGTTTTCTTCTCTCTTAATCATGAAAAGTGGTCTGGTATGGTCTGATAAAAAATATATTGTCACTGTTGTTAATCCAGTCTAAATAGTTGGTTGTTAAATGTTTATCTACCAGGACAGACCAACTGCGTAATAGTCTAAATTGCCCTTGTAAAAATGACATTACCTTTACAGATTCTAAAGTCGTAATGATTGTAAAGATCATTTCTCAGAAATGATATAGCAATATGAACTGTAAGAGTTAGTGCTGGCCCTAATATCTATGGCCTCTTGTGTCAATATGATGGTCAATGGTCAGCAGTTAAATGAAATGTGCGTATGGAAGACGTGTCATGAAATAGAGTAAGTTCGGGAAATACCGGTCGAGGCAGATATATTCAGTTGGAGCGATAGATCTGATATCTATTAGTTTCAGCTGCGTGGGACAGAACTGTTTACGAACTGGTGGTGTGATCCAGAGAGTGGGTGGTCTCCGAACACTCCACAGTGCCTGGTTTCATCACAACATCAGTCCAGACCCAACTGTTGGCTGTTAAATTACTGGAAGTTGTAAGGCGGTTTGGAGGAAATGACACACCACGCGGAGGTTCAGTGTTGAGAAATAAGCTTGACATATCAGAACACTATGATCAAACATCTCTGAAATATCAGTGTGTGCGTCACATTATAGCTCCATGTGTTTGTAGGGATATAAACAACTCAGCTGGAGGTTATGATGCAATGTGTATGATTGATCCCATGCTCACAACAGGTGAGCTCCAGAAACCCAGATAGGTCCATGATACATCAGCGAGAGGACTACAGACATGACACCACACCACACCCACACACTCATAAACATGCATGCACACACACACATACCCACACACACACACGCTCACACAAACACATATACAATCATAAACCGACTTGCACCATTAAAGTGTTCCAGACTCTCCATCAATGTCCTACACAGTCCCCCTCAGCCCCCTGGCGCTTACACACACACACACACATTCCACCAGTTCAGGCAGTGAATCTGGGACCAAATTGCCCACACAACACCCCATTACGTGTAGAAAAAAGATTGAAATACAGAGCCTGGTGTGCAAATAATCTCTGAGGTCTCATACTCATAGTGTAATTAGGATAGCCTTGAAATGGCTCATACATTCACCCTGTGGTTATGTCGTTAGCGCCATTGTGTGACAAGCGCATCATATCCGACGTCAGTCAGGGGGCTGTGTTGTAATGATATACAGTTGACCGGGATTAGGTCGCTCCTGCTGGCGGTATTACACAGTCATAATGACTACAGTGGATGAGCCCACAGGAATTTTTTTGTCTTGAACTACTGATATCGATCTATTTGGATTGTGTGTCTGGACACTTAAAATGCATGAAATTTGCTGTCTCAATCGTTTTCAGTCTTTTGTTTTTATTGAACACCACAACCATTTCATATGCACCCCAAGGTGTTCCAAACTCTTTATCCCAATGGGTGTTCACTGCAAATTCCTTCTGGGTTGCCACTTTTTAAATCATGGCCAGAGACATTGGTTTGGTGGGTTTATTGTGTGGGTCACAGAAGAGTTTATAGATAGGCTCCATAATGATATGGGAAACATTGACTGGAACGTTATATTTTTCCCCATACATCCTACATACTGAGGCAGATTATGGATTTAGATATAATATCTGGTATGTTTTTAGTGCATATTGTTCCTATGATGGGAAACTGAGCTGGCACGAGAGCCTCATCGAAGGACAGAAGCCTCCCTTTGCCCAAACAAAACCAACTCCAGTGGGCCACAATGAGGTCATGTCTGTGTGCCTGATGACAAGATCTGACCAATATGTTTGTGTGCCAGTGCTTAAACTGTTGTGTTAAAGTTCCCTAGCAAATTCCACCGGCTCATTCAACACTGTATTATTTGATTTGGAAAGTACAGGAAATGTTAAAAGAACATAAAAAAAAGAGACATTTAAGAAGAAGTCAATTTTGTGTATTGTATGTGAGGACATAACAACAGCCCCTTGGTGGCATTGTTATGTTGTTCAAACAAACAAAACATCTAATTCCATTCCCAATGTAATAAAAGGGTTGTTGGATAGAAATATAAACATCACCCTAAAGTTGAACCAGATGCTGCCGCATGGCGCAGTGCAGAATTCAGAAGTGAGAGAAGAGAGAAAAACAAGGGAGGTACACACAGGAAAGTGAGTCAGTACCCAGGCCTCTGCACTTCGAAACATTCATTCCTCAATTCCTTCACCCTCCATCCCTCTACTTACCACCACTCCCACCTAATCCGGAGCAGGGGGACTATCCCTCGGGAGAGAGGGCAGAAAATCTGCTCAGCCTGGATTTGATTCTCTGCTGCCTCCCACAAGAGGCCTAGGAGAGGCCTGTCAGAGAGGAAGCCCAACCTCTGCACGCATAGGAGAGGAGGCCCAGCCACTGCACGCAGAGGAGAGGAGGCCCAGCCACCGCACGCAGAGGAGAGGAGGCCCAGCCACCTCACACAGAGGAGAGGAGGCCCAGCCACCTCACACAGAGGAGAGGAGTGCCTGCCTGGTTGCTTGACAAATTGCCCCGACTCCCAGCATGAGGCTGTCCAGTTGTCTTTGGGATGCAAGTATATGACATGACCTCATTTGGATGATAGGGACTGGCTATGATTACTTATTGTGTTTCACCCATAGTTTGTAAAAATCTAAACATTTTACAGTTACAGTACATTGTAAGTATTAAACCTATTGTGATACAGTGCGGATCACCAATATTTTGAATATATCTTGTGATACAATATATAGGACGAACAGGTTGTTCTTCAAAATCTTTACCTAAGACGTTAGCCATGTAATTCTTTAATAAAGAGAGAAAGACGACACATTGTGACAAATTTTGTACTTGTATTGTTTTGAAATGGCAGTACAAAAATACAAAAATAAGTTGATGCATTTATCATTCAAATTTCACAGTAGGTACACAGGTAGATGAGACTGTTATTTACAGGAGAATCTATATGGTTCATAAAAAAACGTTCAGTAATACACTAGGATTGTTAAAAGCTTCCGGACAACATCTGTTTTGAGTTTAAACTTTTATATATCACTTTGACTATTGTGAAGTGGCCAATGTTCATTCATCAGTTCACCAATGAACTGATACATTCAACTGTGATGGCAGTGTCTTCAGGTGGGTTCAGTTGGCCTAAATCAGGGTTCATTCCCAAACAAATTTGATTTTGCTTTCAATCAGACAATGCTAATTGCATTTGTCTTTCCAGTAAATCTCAATCAATTCAAAGCAGCAAAACAACATCGGATTAAACTGGCATGACCTACAAATACATGGACTAAACAAAGCCAAGACTTCAACAGAGGAGGTATTGTAGAGGGCTTGGGGTTGAACCAACAGTCTTATAAAACTCCCACAGACAGAACTAAACTGTTAAGTTTAGCGATCAACGGGTGGCCCAGAGTTTTGATTAGGATCCAGCGTAAACATGTGGAGAGAGAGAGAGAGAGAGAGAGAGAGAGAGACAGAGACAGAGACAGAGACAGAGACAGACAGGGACAGACAGGGACAGAGAGGAAAGATACTGTACAGTTTTGTTTGGACTGAGTCCCTCCCTCACCTCCAAACAAAGGCTAAAATTCAGACATTACAAACTGCAGTTGTCCTGTTTTTGCTTGTGGTGAATTGAAACCACATTGGCAGGCTATAATGTGGTATCATGTGGTATCGAGTTTCCAAACAAATTAGGGTTTCTTACCATACTGCTTTTAAGGGAATAGTTTGTTTGAGAGTGTGTGTGTGTGTGTGTGTGTGTGTGGGTGGGTGTCTGCGGGGGTGTGGGTGTGGGAAATGGAGACTTTAAAAACTGTAAAAAGTTATAAAATGCCAGTGACCATAATTGTATATACACAACAAACAAAATAATACAACAATAAATACTTTTTTTTTTGCATCAGCTTTCTAAGAATATATGGATTTGTATACAGGATAAAAACATAAATAGAGCTTGATACCTTCTCCAATAAATAGTAGTGGTATTCTATTTACAATATGCACACATCTCCCACAGAGCCCATCACATATTTCTCTCTCAAGACACATGCCATCATCTGCCCTTAGTTCCACAACCTAGCTTACAGTCAACACACTTTGCAGCAACAGCAACAGTTTTGGTTGCTTTTTTAAAAGAGGCAGTAGCGCTAAAGTATGTCTTCCAACAAGCTCTCCCATTTCAAATGTATTTGATGTCATTCTATGTACAAAGGGCAGGGTGAGTGATTGTCAAAATGAGAGGTCATCATGGGAAGCTAGAAATGTTGTTGACCAACCCAACTCCTGCATAAGGACTATGTCACAAATAGCCCATCTAGACTGCGTTTTCCTCACTGCCTTCCAAACCCTGAGATTTCCTTGGGGGACCTGCATGAGAGAGAGAGAGAGAGAGAGAGAGAAAGAGGGAGAGAGGGAGAGAGGGGGAGAAGGTGAGTTAGTCAGTCAGGAATGAGAGGTGTAAAATCAACATTATTGCTCATATTTATAAGCAATGGAGCATTAATCTTAAGTACATATTTTAGACAAAGTGAAAGATAGATAGAGCGAGACAGGCAGACAGATAGAAGGTGACAGTGTGACAGGAGTTCATGCAGCCTTACTGTTGCAGTGGCCGTAGTGGTGGACTCCTATGGAACGACCAAGGAAGCAAGTGGCCCGGCGGAGGTGGCAGGCGCTGGGGTAAGTGATGTTGTCATTGCCACAGATGGGCTGCTCAGTGGTTATGGGTATTGGGCAGGGTGTTGTGCGGCACATCACACAGTGAGCACTGTTGGTCTGGTCAGTCACACAGGTGTGAGTGCCTGGACACACCACATTGGAGCACGACTCTGGACAGGACATGAACAAAGCAGGACTATTAGTAAGAGTGAAGAGTGAAATATTGCTGTGGTGCGAAACAGTTTAGCTTGGAAATGACATGGGGTAGATTGATGACCTCCTTCCCGTTGGTGATCTGATTTTGATTTTGGAATTCACAAAGTAAAGCACTAAAAATGTACAACTCAAGTTTAACACTCTCTTACTTTTGCACTCTCCCTGGTACATGACCTCCAGGTCAGGGTGTCCCATGCAGCGGGCCATCAGTAGAGCACACTCGTCCCTGTATGACTTCCCATCACTGCCGCACACTGCATGCCTCCGGGAGATGTGAGAGCAGTCTGGAGAACACACACACTGAGGCCTTCCGGTCTTCATCTTGCAAACTTTCCCCGGGCCACATTTCACTCCCTCACAAGTCTCTACAAAAGCAGAATGAGTGTTAAATCTGGGAAAGTCCTTGGGAAAGTCAGTTTAATGTTACTGTACAAACTGTGTAATTCTATCTGCAGACATCAGGTGATCCACAGGCATTTTTATACAGGCACAAGCACGAAAACAAAGTTTTTTCCTACACCATAACACGGTTTTCACCTTGCACAATATTTACAATAATCACATCTCTTTATTGACGGTCACACACTGGTGGAATGTGAGGTTGGTGTGTTTTCATAACAGTCAGATCCATCTGTACTGCTGCACCCAGACTGGGCTAAGCCCCTGCAGAGGGACGGAGGGGCTTTGAGGCAGACAGAGTTCAAAGAGCTGTCAGAGAAGTTTACAGGCTGAGAGATGGGTCTGAAATGAGGAAGCCCAGGCTCCACTAACACCCCATAACGTCAGAGCTCAGGAGGAACTGTAATCCTACACAGGATAGAGGCAACACCAGACAGTTCACACAACCCTCTTCCCAGGACCTTTCTGAGTCTGTTGGGATGAAGTTGTCCAGCCTGATCAGCTCTGAGTCCCTAGGATCCTGTACACAAGCAGGAACTGATTTCCACTTCAATATCCTGTTCTTTTCCATTGTTCTCTCTCTCTCTAAGGATTATGCTCACTCTTTCTCTTTCTCTCTTTTTCTCTCTTCCTCTCTCTCAATCAGGGTTCCTGACCAATAGCTGAAATCAGACTGAAATATGATATTCCAGATGTTCATTTTTTTGTTGATTGTACGAACACACACCATTAAAGGTTCATTAACGTGACATTCATGATACTAACATTTTCCTCCCACAGAATGCCAAATGATCAAGATAGTGTAGCACATTATGAGTCCCAGACATCTGGGCATGTGGCAGGCATTTCTTCCGGAGTCTGCAGGAATTCATTTTCTTATTCTGCTCATGGAGGCAAACAGGCCTCCATTCCAACAGCATTGGAAAGATTTTAACACAAAATGAATTAGAGGAGGGGGGTGGAGGAGTTGTAGAAGGGGAAAAAGAGGAATAACACATATCTAGTGTCTTATTCTATCAATTTCATTCACTTGTCATGAGATAAAGCTGCCGTTAGTTTCAAGCAGAGACCAGCTGTAACTAAAGATGAGGCTGTAAATGTGGTCATGAAATTGAAGTTTCTTTTTATGTGAGTAACCAGTGTCAGATTTCTCTCTTAACTGACCCATCCTAACATTGTTCTATAGCTATAACATATACAGCTTTAATCCTCAATTCCAATCAAAAATAATTATGGCTTGTTTCGCTAAGCCAATGCGACAAGGCCAGAAAAAGATACGGCTGTGTTCGGGTGTGTTTACCTAAATCCGCCAGTAGCTGGGTTTTTACTGGAACTCATCAACATAGAATAATTCACAATTTTGGCCCGTGATCACATGAGCAAGTGCTCCTTATGAAAACAGAATTTATCTCTGAGTGAACCTGAATGAACCTTGCCGAGATTCCAACAGAGGAGAGAAGCTCAGGACAGCTGGATGGAGTTAGATGGAACGCCTGGCCTAGATCCATGTCTGCATTTTGTTAAAGAGCTTTACAGGGAGCTCACTGTATAAATACCTTACTTTGCAAATGACTTGGTTCAAATCAACACCCCCAACAGCAGACAAGAGTCTCTTGTCTCTTACTAACTTATATCATTTTGTGTAAAAGATGTTGACATTTGTTAAAAGACCTAACAGCCCATTATTATCTGTTAAAGCCCGCCCAAACTTTCTGATCAAATCCACTCTGTATGAAAACCTCATACCTAAGCAATGATAGGCTCTGTTGGTTGCCTGACAACTTTCCTATCTTAGAATGTGGCTTCATAGACTGGACAGCGTAATGCTGTTAAATTAAATACAAAATATAAAATCTATCTCTGTCTATCCAGTATTAGCCAACTGCATCTTGTGCATTGTGTGTGATAAGTACTACTACTATAAGTATTACTTATTCCATGTACTTGATTTACTTGGCAAACATAAACTGATTCTCACTCTATCAGGGTGTTATTATCAGTTCTTCAACTGAAGGTGGTTGTGGGAATTTCCGTGAGATAATGCCGTTTGTTTACCTTTGCAGGGTTTACAGGAGACAATTCCCAGGAAGCCCAGCAAGCTGACCTCATTCATGGGCAGACTAGTATTTGACCATGCTGTGTCCAGTCGGCCCCCAGCACAGCACTCCTCTCTGGTCACCCCTCTCATCAGCACCATGTCGCACCTTTGGTCCTGACTTTGTTGCAGCCAGCACATCCCCGCTGAATACAGCCATAATCAACATACATATAACAGAGTTAAGTTACTGTAACACAAACACATAACACAGATATGAGTTAGCCTAGTCACATAAAGAACATATGGTTGACTCTTAAAGTAAACAGATATATGTTGAACAATTCTGAGTCATTGTCCATTGGATTTACTTCTTCTAATCAACATCCATTTCCACATCCATCAGCTAGGTTGACCAAAGCCTAATATTGTAGCATGTACTTAAGTATTTTTCTATTGTAAGGCACTAATCTACAGCGCCTGCCTATTAGAAAGCTTTTCATATGTTTTATCTTTATATCTTTCCTCATTAATAAGCTTTCATTTATCCTGGCGTATTCTGGCCGGTGGCTGTATAATGAATACAACACTTTATCTCTTTGGGAATAACATGTGTTTGATACAGTAGGCTATACTGTATTTCTAAATGTCTGAGGTAAAAACCAGCCCCTTATTAAAACATTGTAGTATGTGAATGTGCATTCTAAAAAAAAAAACTTCATCATGAGGATTGCAAGAGGGCTCACGGCATAATTTTCAAAGTACAAATCATAAATTATAGTCATACATTTTCAAAATAGATGAAAGGTTCACTCACCACTGGCAGGATTCCTCCCAATTTGACACAAAGTGAGAATTACACCAAAAACAGAAATCAAAAAGCTCATTGTGTTCTCACAAAATGGCTAGTACAAAAACTTTTCTGAAAACCTTTCTTGGAAAATATTAAGTGATGTGCTTCTGGCAATAGACTGGATCACTCTAACTTCTCTGGACGTAGCTCTCCCTTATGTGAATGAATGTGTTGTGGATAAGTGATGTCGTTCCCCCTCTGTATAAATATTTAGCCCAGATGGAATTATGCTGCTGGGATGGGCGATACTCTCAGCCAATAATAAGCCAGGGCAGGACACAGTTTGACTCTGACTCAATTTCCAGAGTCAGGAAATGATCCATGCCCTCCAGCGCCAGACGCTGGGCACTTATATGACCTCACAAAACATTTTCACACCATATTAGACCAATTAAAGCCTAATTAAGTCTCGAAAAAGATCTGTGGCGTCGATAGAGAAGTTTTTTTTCAGAGTCTGTAGTGTTTATTATTTACATTGTAGTTTTTATTTTATTTCTATTTTATTTCTATTTCTCTATTCTTGTGTTATTCTCTGTCTGGCTGCTGTGGCAAAGACATTTCCCCCCGGGGATCAATAAAGTACCTACCTACCTACCTTTCTATGAATTCAGAAACTTATATTTGCTGATTAATGAAAGTTTATCTGTTTCACATAAAACATTGTTGATAACTCTTTGGGACAAATATTGCGAGCAGATCTCATTCCCTGATATATCCTATGAATGTGAAAATGTCAGAAGCCCTGGTCACTAAATCTTGGCACTTTCCTGATTTTTCTGGTGTCTGCTGGGTGTCTGGTCTGTGGAACAGATTGTTGAAGTTGAAGTTCTGTCCAATAGTTTATCATTTTCTCTTTATACTGCTCTATGTGTTTTGCGGAAGAGAAATGACTTGTGAATGCTTTGAACTTCATCACATTTTAAACAATAATCTTTTGAAGCAAAGTGAATGAACATTAAGCCTAGATGTTGGTTCTTTGTGGTCTACATGTGGAGGGACGGTAGGACCACCACAGCAAAATGGTTACCTTCTAGTTTATAGATATAATACAGACTTTTAAAACCTTCCAGAGGTTCAGATGCTCTTCCCAAAACAACATAGTGCAGTTTTGAATAATGTTATAGGAGAAGATAAGGGCGAGCAAAAATTACTTTTACTGAGCCTAACTACAGAAATGTATCTAATAAAAAAGATAATGGAAAATAACATTCAAGGAAAATGTATTCAACATTTTGTTCAATAATACTAGACACTATGAAAAAAAATTACATTTCAAGGTTTGGGAATGCTGGATAATGTTAATTTCTAAGGGTTTGTGGTTGCATCATGCTTGTTAGATGATTCCTTTCACTTACAGTGAGTAAGTGAAAGTGCCTTACTTACTTACAGCAAGTAACTTGAGTAACTTGAGAAATGAACTCAGTTGCTCTCCCCCACTGTCATATCCATTCTATTGACTATATTTTTATATATGAATGCTGGCTTTTCATGCTATAGCTGTGGTTAGAAAAATATTCACAAATTGAAAGATGAGGTTAGAAGTGGGGCTGCCCTTGAGCAAAATAGGCAGGGTATCCATATACAGTATCTGTGAAGTGAGAGGGACAATGTGTGTAGTATTTCATGTGTGGTGGTCTCTTTTTGGACCTAAATGTTCCATACTCCCATTTCTTGAGTTGTCTGAGGAGATGGCTTTACTTAAGGAAAAGGTCTGTCTGGGGATTATCAGTATTGTTCAGTGTGTTCAGCATTATTGGACAAAACGTAACCAAAGGGACATGCGTGTTCTTATGCTATCCAGTCTCATGTGTAAAATGATTCATCAGGGATGACAGGTTAATATGCATCATCATTGCATTTGAGCATCAAGAAATACCCTTCAACATCAGCATCAGTGCTAATCCTTTCTCTGCCTGCACTCATTCACCTCATCACACTGTGGGGTATGCAGTAAGCCAAAGTAATGTCAGTCTTCCCATCTGTCTGTCACCATGTTTTTATGTTCTCTCTTTGATCGTGGGGGGGAAATGAACGTAACATATGCTGTTGTATCTGAGTCTTTGTGAATGATGTTGCCTTCTGTTGCTGTACAGAGCAGCGGAGCTCCCCAGGGCACCAAAGGAATGTTGCCTGACCCAGGAGGAGAGTTAAGAAGAAGAGAGAGAAGTGAGTGGTGGCTGTGGGTGGCCTGCCTCTTCACTGGGCCTCTGCAGATCCACTCAGCTCCTCACATGGTTTGGATAACCATTGCCAAGCCATACAAATGAATACAGCATGGTGGGGAATTTGGAGAACCCACTTATGTGTGGTCTTTATTAGGGTACAGCTTACTGTGTCCCATCTTTGAGAAATATTAGACTCTTTCAAGTGGAGAACTCCAAGGGGTAGCATGAAATTGAAGAAGCCCAGGGTGGACTGTGTCAAATCTGAAATACAGTGAGTGCATGTCTTTGACAGGGCAGGTGTGAATAGCTTAGTCTGCAATACATTTGGCTGAAACAAAAAATAATAGACAAAAACAGCACTGCCACCTAGTGGCGGGAGTTGAGATGTTGCCATAACCCCCTGAAAATAAGAATAGCATTGGTTTGTTTTTTTCTTATAGTTAATTTACCTGTTCCTATCGTGAGCACTTAGCCTGAGCAATATGAGAGACTTTAAACAGGATGGAGTTAAATGGGGATCCTACTCTGCAAAAAAATCCAGGGCCTCTGTAAGAAACAAACTTCTGGGCACTGCAATCATGGACAAACCACAAATTATTTCAGGAAAGACCCGCTGATTGTTAAAACAAGGCAAGTCATTTATTCCACCATGTAGGCTTGTACCAAGGAGGATATTCTCGATTATCCTCAGTACCACAATGCCTTGCGGTCGATTCAGATTTGCATGCGGCGGAAGCATGGCGTATGTAAACAAGTTGGAAGCGTTTCTAACACCTAGGTAGCCATGCTAGGTAGGAGGCAGTAGTTATCTGCTCTGACTATTTCTCTAAGTAACACTGCCGAACAAAAGGTAAAACCGGTTAACTATAATTTTGCATTGCATATTACGTTAGTTATGTGAGGTGCGCATAGATGCCCAGTTGACATGCATTCAGTCGGAATAATTATAGCTAACTTAAGTTAGCCAGGTAGCTAACGTTAGCTATCTAGCAAGCCCTGTAATTAATCACGGCTTAGCTAACTTGTCCAGTAGCTAACATTAGCCAGCCAAGGGATTACTGGAAGTTTGCATGATGCAGACAGCTGCTCATTACTGGCCAGGTACAGTAACAGTGGCCAACTGTCAAGTTGCCATTGGCAACCTAAACATACAGTGATCGATAGCTTGCAGGCAGCTAACTTAACACTTTTTCAATGAAACTGTGCAAAAGCTCGACAAATGTGTATAATTATATATTTTAAACTCAACCAGCATGCGCCGATGTAACGTTACTGTGAATCCTGTGTTCGCATTACAGCCAGAGCTATTTTATCATCCACAGAACAAGAGACCTGGTGCCAAGATCTACAAAAGGGATGTGGGGCTACATGGAAGTTGTCAATTAATCAATCAATATCTAAGATTGCCTGTGTGGCAGCTGCCCCTGAAGCAATGCATTGTTCAGAAAAACAACTTACTATCATCTACTAAATACTTCACAAACTTCTAAGGACAACAAGCATCTGGTTGCACACCAAAGTTGACAACTCGAGAAGAATAATGCAGACATCATACGATTGGGAATGTCCAATCCTACAGGGACATGGCTGAGATGAGCAAACCGCACCTTTTATTGTATGAGATCACTCACACAAATCCAGACCATCCATTTCAATAGCACTCCATACCTAGTTCAACTTAAGCTTTGGGCACCATTCTTACACAGCACAGACCTGGCAGCACCTTAAAAAGAGGACGTTGGGAGTCATAATTTTCTGATATTTTAGTTACTTGCACAACATCCTGTGTTTACAGCTTTTATTTAATACTACCTAGTCTTGCTATTTATTCACTACTACCTAGTTGTGGTATTTATTCACATTTAACTACAGGCTTTGAAGCCGCTTTTACTGTACAGAGGCAACCTGTGAGTGACATGCCTGCCTGAAACCCTGCACCAGCGAAGGGGCAGCCATGAGTGCCGAGGATCTCCAGCACATGGACTACATAGAGAACCAGCTAATGGGCATGGACAGCTTCATCCACAGAATCGACTCTGCCGAAGTCATCTACCAGCCTAGGAGGAGGCGGGCCAAGCTGATAGGGAAGTACCTAATGGGAGACCTGCTGGGCGAGGGATCCTATGGCAAAGTTAAGGAGATGCTTGACTCTGAAACTCTATGCAGGAGAGCTGTCAAGATTCTCAAGAAAAAGAAGCTCAGGCGGATCCAAAACGGAGAGGCAAATGTCAAAAAGTATGTTGTATTATAACTATTCTGTGGTCGTGTACTGCTATGCTTAAGCTATGCAGTTGTCTTTACAGTATTTAATATTGGCTGTTTATATTGGCCTACGTTGTGATGGGGATACAATACTTTTCTTGTCTCATGTTTTCCAGGGAGATCCAGCTGCTACAAAGATTGCGGCACAAAAATGTAATTCAATTGGTGGATGTTTTGTATAATGAGGAAAAGCAGAAGATATATCCTTTTGATACGTTATACACAAATGTGTTAATATTGATTGTGAAGTTCAACATTATAGTGACCATGCTTTATATTCTTAGTATCACAAGGTGTGATAGTAAGAAGAGACCATGTGTGAGCAACTAGGCCTCGTCATAGTTTTGTCAGTGACACATTGACGGCAGTGTGAAGTATAGCATACTACTATCTTTAAGAAAATCATATTTTTATACCACTATCCTAAGCTTTCACTGCTATCCTCACATCTTATATTTTATATGAAATGTGCTGCTGCATGCTGCAATGACCTGCTGGGAGTCCCATACTGTAGTGTAGTAATTAATGGAAATGACCAGATGAGGGCGCCCTTCACCTGTTTGGAGGAAAAAAGTATTTCTCAGCATCATGGTCTCTTCAAAAGGCTTTTTTTCTCAATCTTCTAGCGTCAGTTTTCTATTAAGCTCTGCAGCCCCCTTAGAAGTCTGCTCATTTCCACAGTTGAACGCCACTCCAGATTTAAAATGATCATTAGCCTTTATTCTTTTTACATCAAAGGAGCCCCAAATTGAATTTGTACCAATCCACTCCTAGTATTACTCATCACTAGATATATAAGCGATGTCTGCCATAATGTTCAAGTTGACATTTCAGAACCAGTTATGAGGTGCACAACCAAGTGGGAGGGCAGTTATGACCGTTAGGCTTAAGAAAAATATTTTTCTTTTAGTTGCTGAGTCACACTAGCCAGAACTTTTAGATTTGATCCATGCTGCCATGCTCCTCATTTTCTCTTATTTTGGTGTTTTTGGTGTTACATATACAGTTTTACAGTATGATTTCCTCTTGCGTGTTACCCTGCTTAATATTTTTTTATAATTCTTCTTCACTGATGACTATTGTGTATATATCGTGGCCGGCAAAGTACATTTACAACGCCCCCCCTTTCTATCCACCCACGGCCTTGTCTGAAGTCACTGTTGGTGTGTACGTCAGTCAGCTAAACAGAGCTCAGCAGTGGTAATTGCTCTGCCTGCCCCAGCCTGGCTGAAAGCAGCTGCATCATCTATCCACTCAATTTACTCCTAATGTGTGTTACTGATTGAACCGGCAATGAGGGCAGAAAAGGTGACCAGGCCGGATTGAATCTCCTCCTCTGTTCCTCTATCTGCAACTTTCCTCGTCCTCCTCACCCACTCCTTTCTTTCTTTCCTTCCTGTGTGTGTTTTGTTATATGAAGTCTCTCCAGTGAGTAATTAATGGAGACTGTCTAATGTCAGCGCACGGCCCCGCTCATACAGCATTGCCCCCTCTCTACCTCTCTTTCACCTTTCCTCCTCCATGCTTCCTTCCTTTCCCTCTACGCCTCCTGTCCCCATCCCTCCCCTTCCCGTCTCTCTCTCTCGAGCCCTCCTCCTTCCCCTCTCACTTTGCGACAAGAGTAGGCTACTGACGCAGTCGTGTCTTAAGGGGCTCCCTCTGTGTCATTCGTCCTGCCTGTTTACTGCTCCACATCTCTGCTCTCCCCCAGTGGGTTGGAAATACCCCCAGTGTTCCCCCTCTGAATTCATTGAATTCATGGAGGCTTAGTGTGATTCATTCAACCTAAATAATAGATTTTCATAAGCCTGGTATTGAATCTCACAGGATGTGAAATATAAATACAAAGCACCTTTTGGTCTGTGTTTCTGTCTGAGATTCTGCTATTTTGGCAACATTTCTCCGAGTTGACTATCAAGGCTAGATTTAGTGCACAGCCTATCTGATGTTGCAGTTGGTGAGTGTGTTCTCAAGTGTCTGCTCAGTCGATGGCGTTGATGAGACTGTTTGATCAGCAACATATTGAGATTTGGCATCATTTCCGTCAAATTATTATTGTATGGGGCTGAGATATAAGCAACGCATTAGCTCTTTCAAGGTTCTTATAATGATGACTGCTACTGAAATAACCTCGACCAATAGTTTTGATGTGCTCATTGCTAATTTCCTTGACTGTGTTAACGTATATGGTGATGGAGTATTGTGTGTGTGGGATGCAGGAAATGCTGGACAGTGTTCTAGAGAAAAGGTTTCCTGTGTATCAAGCCCACGGGTATTTAATTACTTTATAATTGAATATTACCAGAATAAGAACATTGTATTTCTCAGCCCAAACAGCTGCTCAGTTCCAAGGCATGTCATATTTGTGTTCATCTGCAGTTATTTTTGCCAGCTGCTGGATGGTTTGGAGTACTTGCACAGCCAGGGCATCGTTCACAAAGACATCAAACCTGGGAATCTGCTGCTGACCACAGATGGAGCGCTCAAAATCTCTGACCTGGGTGTTGCAGAAGTCAGTATGTTAGGATTGGGACTGTACTGATCTCTGTTTCTCAGCCCATTTCTTTATTTTGCACAGTTGCATCCTGCCTCTGAGAGCCTTCAGTTCTATGTATTCAACTTTCTTCACTTTCACTTTCACTGCTCTATTCCCTGAGATAAGCATGATCTAACTTCCCTTTACATTAATGAAAGTAAAGACTTGCATGAAAGAAACAACACTAAAGTTTTTTATGTGGAAAAATCTATTTCCTCTTGAAAGTCAATTTTGCAACTCTCTTAAATTTGACATGTTCTGATTAGGATTATACAATGGCCTTCTCTGTGTATAAACCTACTCTTCTCTTCAGGCTCTGGAGCCATTTGCAGAGGACGACACATGTAGGACGAGTCAGGGCTCTCCAGCTTTCCAGCCCCCAGAGATTGCCAACGGCCTGGACACCTTCTCAGGGTTCAAGGTTGACATCTGGTCAGCGGGCGTCACACTGTAAGATCATATCCGAAGGCTTGGGGCAACGACCTCCTCAGAATAAAAGACGAGTCGCAATGACAGTGCTTTAGAAATGGCTCACTTCACCAATGGGTTTTTAATGAATGGTTAAATTGATTTTTCCCTCCAAATATTGTAATTATATGAGAAAACACAGGAGGGAGAGAGTTTGGTTGCTATTAATAAACTCCCCTCAGAGATTGTCACATATTACCACCTGATGAAAGATTGTTAGCCATGTATGTGGCCTAAAGCATGTGTTTAAAGAAAGAGGACAGTTGGTGTAAAGCTGGAGCACCAATGCGATCTAGACTCTGTTTGTGGACCATGCTCTGCTTTCTGTTTCAGATACAACATCACAACCAGTTTGTACCCATTTGAAGGAGATAACATTTACAAGCTCTTTGAGAACATCGGGAATGGAGAGTACAGTATCCCAGAGGACTGCGGCCCGCTCCTGTCAAACCTGCTCAGAGGTAGGATTCTCTCTCTGACCTGAGAAAGTCTTAATTCTTAAGTCTCCTCTGAGAAAGTGGATTGCAGTGTGTACACTGGAGATGCATTTTAATGCCAGATATAAATAGGATCAAGCTGCATCAGCTCTAGACACAATCTGGATACGAGGCACGTGTAAAGAGGGCCTCTGTCAAAACAAATGAACGGTAATGGCATCATTTACAAAACGTGTCTGTTGCCTACTACCAAAAACTGCTGTATTTATTATAATAAAAATATAAAGTATTACAACATGGATAGTTATTTTACTGAATTCTAAGAAAGGTGGTGTGATTTACACAACATGTCTGCAGCTTATCCTTAAAACTCCTTTTTTTTGATTGTTGCAGGAATGCTTGAATATGACCCTGCAAAGAGGTTCTCAATACAACACATCAGACAGCATAAGTAAGTAATCACACTCCTGTTCGGCCCTGAAGCAGCAATGCAACTTATCTTCATACTAGCTGAGGAGAAAGTGCTCCAAAAATGAAGTGCAAATTAAATATCAGATGAATTGGAAACCTAACAACACCCTAAGTAGTGTTCACTCTGTTTCTGCGAGGCACACAATTAGTGCAACGTGGTTTGTTGAAAGAAGCTTTTCTTTTTGTGATTGATTTTCTGTCATTTGCATAAAGCCTTGCTCTTTTTGGTTTTTTTTAGCATTTTCATGATTGGTTAACGGCATGTGTCGTCCTTCATACTCAGCAGCTCTTCTGTAGCCTGTAGTATGCTGAACTAAGGCTGGGTATTGCCAACAACCTCACGATACGTTAGGAATCACAATACGATATGTATCATGACACACACTGATTTTGAACATTCACCATGTCCTACACAGAATTTAGTACAACAGCTGTTTTATTTTTTATCATGAACCATATGGGATCACACATATTAAAGCCCAGATTGTATGATGTGGCTCACACACACTAAGCAGTTGTCTGAAGCCCTCGTTATCAACACCTGTACATTCAGAGTTGGTTGAGACGACTCAGGCTGGCTCGGTGTAGAGGTACCTGTTGCTAGCGGCGGATCGGCGAGGTGTCTTGTCATGTGAAGACGAAGAAGGTTGGTTGTGTTGCTGCAATATTTGATTTTTATGCATATCGTGCATATTACATGACTCAACTCCTCACTACAAAATGTTCCCGTATCTTTGCCTTCAGTTTTGCCGGCAGCGGATAGAGTTTTTCATCCATGTTTTGCATGTTTTGAATTGAGATCTGCGAAGTTTGAAGCAATGTGATTGGGATTGGGATTGGCCTTTGCTCCCACCTATTGGCTTTCTTGTGCATTGCACCATGAGCGTCTTTCTTTTTCAAAACTACCATCACAGCACTTGCGGCTGTATCGATACGGCAGCATCTGTAACGAAGTACGCATCAGCAAGGAACACGATATATCGCCGTGTCGATTTTTTTGAGCACAGGCCGATGCTGAACTAGAGCCTGTTTGTTTTTAAGCTTTCATCGCTGTCCTGTACGTTTGCTGTAGCCTGTTTTGTAGAAATAAATTCATAGGCAGTACTCAATGCAGACACTCAATGCAGGATCACACTCAACCTGTAAGGTACTTTTGGTGCTGCAGACTATGTGCATGATCCCATGGCTCAGGCAGAATAAGATAAAACAAATTTAACAGGGTTATTGATTGTAGTATTACTACATACACTTTTGTCACAACTTTGATTCACTTTATGAAATGCTTTCATCACGAAACTTCACATTTTAGACACACACCCATGCATAATCAATACATAAGAAGAATAACTCCAATACGTGCAACTCCTGCATTCCAGGGCGTATGCAACGGAATAATGCAACGGTGACAGATTCTTTCATCTGAATTGAATTACCTTCCATCGGAGAGTAATGCATTCAATGCATTAAGTGTGATGCTGGCCTCAGGTGTAACATGGCGATAGAGATATGGACCTCTAATTACTTCACTGTTAATGTATTCTGAGCAGTTTGCAGATGCTTTAGTGCAGCATCAGCTCTCAGTCTACAATAGGTAGGCAAACAGAGTGAATGCCTCAGCATGTAGACACTGAAATGAGATAGTCACACTTTTGGACTCGTCAGACAAAAAAACACGTCTGTCCCATCTCTCCCAACTTCCCAGTCTCTCTCTCCCAGCTAGCCCTTTAAAGACTCTTGACTACACAAGAGCTGATGCTCCTGCTGGCAGCAGTTACCATAGCAACAAATGACTGAAGTGTATCTCTGTGTTGGTGTAATGTGTAAGCTCAGAAATAAGGAAACAAAGAAAGAGGAGGGAAAGTCGCTATTCTCTCTTTCACAAGTGAGTGTCACAGCTTCACATTGTCATCCTCTGTGTTGGGTATGAAAATGAATCAGCCAAGAATGGAAACAGGCAGATTCATGTGTTGAGTGCGCACCCACTAATGCCATTATTGGTTCCTGTCGCTGCCAGTGTGATTTTACATTACACCTCTTGTTATTCTCTCCTACTTTCTTTACTCGCTGATGAATGTTCGGTTCTAGTTGATTTATGAGCTTCTACCCCTACCGCTCTCTTCTCTCTGGCACCCATCGACAACAATGAATTAATCAAGAGAATCAAATCAATCTCTCTGCCACGTACGGTAGCTAGCTAGCTGTTCCCATACAGTGCCAGTCGGATTGGGCGACAGCGGACGAGGAATAAATGGTGTCTGAAAAAAGACTGTTGTATAAATATTTAAACAAGCAAAAGGGCAGATGGGTCTTTAGAATTAATTAGTTCACTCAGTGTAAATATGAACATTAGGGCGGCTTACAATGGGTAGAGACACCATGCTGGAGTCAATGCAATTTTAATGACCAGTAGCAACAGCTCCTGCGCTCTCTTCACCTCTCAAGGCGGAGTATCTCCACTGGACTACATCTGCAGGTCTGGCAGGATTACTGTTACTATCAAAATGATCATTTAATTGATACTCAACAGGACTCTCGCATGGCAGCAAAGAAACACTTAAGGCTGTTAGTAGGCTAATACAGTGTCTGAGATGGTCATCTTCTATGAAAATGAAATAATCAGAAGTGAAGATTTTCGTTTGAACACAGTTTTTAGTCAAGGTCAAGGTACAGAATGACATAAGTCCAGGAAATGACTCTGCAGCAAACATTTCCTGTCCATTCCAGTTGAACCTTTATTTTTAAGTCACAGATAATTGCCCCTTTTAATGTCTTTTTTTACGTAACTGCCATGGTGGAGGTGGCAGAGCGAGAAGAGCTGTTCAATACTAGATAAAAGAATGGGAGTGGGTAGGAGTACTCTCAGTCTCGGAGAAAGGAACTGAGAAAAACTCTGGCAATAATGGACATTGGTGTTTAAGTGGAACATAAAGAGGAATACAAATGAAGCTAACAAACATGGGCTATACATGTGACAACAGTACAAAGCAGCCTCATATTGGCCAGCGCGCACACCCCCACATCCATATAAGCACACACATGTACATGCACCTCCCACGCATCACACACTTCACTACGCTCACACCTTCCACACTTGTGCCCACGCATACACACAAACTACTTCACACAATTGGGTTAGAAAAAAATCCCCCACATACACCGACGGACACTGCTCACACACGCACACACACACACACACACCTCACACTTACAGCTACCTACATCATGCCCCTGTGGCTCAGCTGTCGTCACTGGCGCTCCATGAGTTGTTACGAAACAAAAGGCCAAGGTCTCTTCATCCCTCCATCTCCAAACATTACTCACTGCTCTCACAGAAAGAGGATGCTGCTTTTTACATGCAGTGGGCCGCTCTATTCAGTATTTCTGGCAATAGGAAGGACATGCGGGCCATTTTTATCTCCTAAAATATCCAAACCACAGGAGGAAGCCACCTACCGACACGTGGAGTGTTGAAGTGACATTATTGAATAAAAGCTATTGTGTCCAGATCTATTATAAACTTTCCCTGTTCCATTTGTGTAAATGCCTGCCTTTGTTATGTTGTTGATGAAATCTGTTGGTGGCTTGGACCTCCACTTTATTTCTTTTTATTATTAAGCAATATGTTTCTGTTTGGTCAACGGGGGAGTGGATAGGCTATAGTTGTTGAAATTATGTTTGCTGTAGGTGAATATTTACTTAAAGTGGCGCCGAAAACTGACAATGTTCTACAAAAGTGAATCATTTTGAGGCTGATAGAGTAGAAAGTATTTTTGGTAAAGCATGGAGGTAGAGCCTAGGTACAGTTCTGACATTATTGTGAGTTTAAAATG
>CABFOQ010023162.1:0-21787 GCA_900660455.1 Gephyroberyx darwinii
CTCTACCTGCCACTTTGTCTGGTAAGCAATCATCATTTTGGGGGTTATTTACTATCATAAAACTCAGTTTGCCTAGCCTAATAAGATGTGCTTAAGTGACTAATCCACAAGCCCCTGTGTCCATTCAACAAAAATGTTAACCTGCTCTTATAGTCTGCTCTGTCAGGCCACAAGGGCACAGCAAGATTTGTAAATGCCATTTAAACATATTTCTTTACTTTAAATGAAGTACCCCAAAAGCCATGTGAAATAGTCTTTGAGATAATTCTCATGCCACCTTGCTGCTCTACAGCTGTGGCTGGAGGGCCAAACAAAACAGAACACAGGGTCTCTTAGCTCTGTACATTAGTTTACTACATTCCAGCACTCTCATCAATCTGTGACTCTGGTCAGTGTTACATGTTATACTGCCATCTGATGGCAAAATATGCTGCAACCGCGGCTTAAAAAAGGAATTACTAGATGAACTCTGTGTGTGTGCGTGTACTTGTGTGTGTTTTAGCTACCTGTGCTAGCACTAACAAGCTGGAGGATTAAAGGTCTGCGAGTGACGATTCCTGAACCCCGTGGGAGGAAGTCCCTTTTGGAGGAAGAAGAGAGGAATGACTGAATGGGGGGGAGGAAACAGACAGACACACAAGATACAAGTGGCAATCACTGCCAATTCACACTCGTCCAGTCTTGCCATTACATTTCATCAGCCTGAAACATTAGCCTGACACACCTCCATCTTTACTACTGCCATAACACTTATTTATGGATGACTTAAACTATAGATGCACAGTGAAGACAATTATAAGTGTATAACTGACAGTCAGAAATTGGCCTAATCATGCATTGTAATCATTGACAATCAGTCAGTTACACATTAGCTGTATTTTAAAAGCTCTCATCCAACATTTTAGCAATTTAATCAGGAAGGCTAAAACATATTATAAAACATAAAACATGCCATATATATATACATATGTCTACCCTATCAGGTAGATTAAGACTAAACGCATAACCCAGTGGCTACTGTAAAGAAATAGAATGGACAGGGTAAATAAAGGATTTTCTTTTAGAATGCTCCTTTTTCCTGTCAAAATCTGTATCAGGAAGTTTGTTCTGCTGCATCCTGCCCCTGATTAAACAGCTGGCACAGAACCCTACACAGGGGTGTCATAACATATTCATGGCTGAGACAAAGAACTAAAGCAAAAAATATCTATACACACAGGAAAGCAAACATTAACAGTCTCTCGCTACACTTAAAAGGAATGCTATGCATTTTGGGCTGGTAGGCCTACTGCTCCTCCTTATGTTAACAGAGCTCAACTCTCTTGTCCACGGTTAGAGGAAGCAATGAAAATTCAGTTAGCCTTAAACTTAACTACTGGCTTACTCATCAGCATGCTTTTCTGACGGGATGGAACTACTTTGCCTCTTCATTCATTCAACAGCATTCAACAACTGCAATCTTGGTGTTTTCCATTGTCTTAGTTGAATTTAAAGTTTACCTGGTCATTTATGTGTTGAGTGGGTTTCATTACCCTAAGGCCCGAAAAATCTGTTAAAAGCAATTTATATACTTTTAAGTATACTTTGATGTCAAAAAAACTGTATTTTTCCCTCCTGAGAAACATACTTGCTGTAGATATGTGGTTTATATCTGACAACAGCAATGTGGTCAGTATTCTATCACATAGCTCTATTCAGCTCAGTTCTACCTGACTGAATCACCTGCAGGTTAACTGTTAACATAACAGTGGTGCTTCCATTTGTCTTCAAGGGTCACATTAATCCTCAGCCCTTCATAGACACCTAGGGACCTTGTTTGTGAGATAAACTGCTGTGCTGGCTACTGTCATAGACACTGCCATCTCAGGCATCCACCACTCCACCTCTTTCCAAGCTATCCATACCAAGAGCAATGGATCATGCTGCTGGGTGGAAACCATCTAATGTATGAACAGTGATTTCACTTTGGCATAGTTTAGTGGTGTGAAAGATCTTCATACATATACGTGGTTAGTTGGCTGAAGCTTTGTGTAAAGTACAGTGGAACACATAGCCGTTTCTCCCATTGAACAGACCTAGCCTGATAATAACAAGACAACCCCTGTATCCTGCTCATCGTGGCTGGTTTAGTTTTAGACGGAACATTCACATTTTGACAAGTCCTAATTGAATTATAGATATCAAGAACCACCATTTTGACTAGCAACAACTCCATTATACACTCAGGGTACAAAATATGAGGAACCACTTCCTACTGTTGCATCCTATTCTGCACAATCCATGTCCATGACTGTCAAAGGACTAAAACCCACTTTAACATCTCTTCACCTTCATGTGCCCTTCATGATTGAAGTGGATTTATTTAGGTGAAATCAACAAGAAATCACAGCTTTCACCTGGTCAGCCTATTTCATGTAAAGAGTAGGTTTTGTCCACTCAGTTAAAATATATTTCATTGGAATTAGTAACAGTCAAAATTACATTATGGATTTGTTGATATCTATAATTTGAATTGCGTCGAGTGACTAATGTTAAAACGGCTTGCCATTTAACCGTTGCCTGGAAGTTGTGTGGGTTTTACCTGCCCACAAAGTTTTCCATGACGGAGCTCTTCCCTGCACTTTGGCCGCCCACGACTGCGATCTGTGGCAGGTGGAGGCTGCAGCTCTGGCCGATGGTGCTGACGGCATCTTGAAGACGGTTGACCAGCGGGATCAACTCCTCCATCCCACGGTTGCCCATCGCAACGGAGCTGGCTGGCTAACGTTACCAGTCCAACGGTCAAAACCTACCTTATTGAAGCTCTACACCGGCCAAACGGCTATCGTCATAGTTACTTAGTTACTCACTAAGAGCGATACATTCACTTACTGAAGTTTAATAAATCTAAATGATGAACGTTAAATGAATAACGTTACCACTGTCCGACTTTCGTAACACTTTTTAACAGTCCACAACTTCAGCGAGCGTGTGTCAAGTTAGTGCGTCTGGTTTGGAGTCCCGAGAACAGCTTATGTTCTTGCTCTTGTTCATTTCTTGTTTCCTTAACTTAATTTCCGGAGAGGTAAAAGTTCAGAGTGGGGGTGTTGTCGTTTCCGTTAAACTTTCGATAATTTTGTAGGGGCTAGCTGCTGCTTCCCGACTCTGTAGGGAAACTTCTTAATTTGACAGCTAACGGAATTTTTGCGCATGCGTCGTTATCATACGTCAAGTTTCACTACCTCCAGTTCACATCAGCACGCCCCGTGTAAAATACAGGCAGACTTCACAGCGGACTGTGATAGCGCTCTGACCTGATAAGACACCAAGCAAGCATTCCCTCGTCTGTAGCCGACAGCTATTTAAAATCACACATATCTAGTGCGGGCAGGGCTGGTACCACCCCCATACAGCCTGCAATTGGAACCAGGGCGCACGATTCTTTTACTGTAAATAACACTGCTGCATTCTTTGGCAGTGAGAGACTGCACTGAGTAGTACACTGCCTGCCTCCCAACCTCGACAGGCAGCATGGCTTCCAAGCAACCAAAAGCACAACCGAATATCTAGGGTAAAAGAATGCAAAATTTCCATGTAAATGAGCTGAGCTGGAGCAAATTTGCAATAAATTTACAATTAGTTTGTTTTCACAGAAGAGTTCAGGTGACATCTAGTATGGTTAAAATATATATCAGCAATCATGATTCATATTGAACAAGGAGCACGCTATAACATAAAGATAAAATGTTCTTTACTTGGGATTGTATAAGATTTATATCAACATCGATAGTTTTCATTCCATTGTATTAATCAGCACTGGGAGAACCACTGTCACTGCACATACCCTCATATTTCAGCGTCTTCACATATTATCTCAAGCTATCTGTCTTTCCTTGATAATTGTGAGATCCTTTTTGTCATCTCTTCTTCCCACTCAATCCCATCATTACATCTCATCGTCCTTGGTCACAGACAACCTTTCATGCTACTTTCAGGTCTTTTAACAACTCCGCAATGTCTATATGTGGGCCAGGGTTTTTTCCAATCCTGTTAGAGCATAGTGCACTCTGTAGATTCTTGGCTGCTTGGGTTAGCGATGGAGGGACAGCGGAGGGGGTGTGCGTTGTCTTCTTTTCTCCACGAGAACAGAGAAGCACTTCGTTGATCTCCCCCTCAATCCGCCGAGAGAACATACAAGGAAACACAGCACGTACATCCTCCATTACACTTTTCTTCAAGACAGAGTCACGACATACAAGGTTCAGCATGAATACACCTGGTTGAGAGAGGGAGGGTGGGTGGCAAAAAGAGATAGAGCAATCAGTGAGAGAAAAATCATGGTGACAAACAATCATGGAATTCAACAAATCATAGAGGTTGATTGAAGATGAATAAAGCACATGAATACAGTCATGCTTTAAAGTTTGTGAGAGGTGGGTGGTCATTATTTCATATATTATATATGGACAACCTTAACCATAGTGTAACCTAAAATTCTTCAATAAAACTGGTTTATTGAACAAAAACTCACTGCACTAATTCCCTTTAAACTATATTCATTTTACTACATGCATAACTTCCTCTAAAAGCATATGGAATTGGACACTTTATTTCAGTTAAAACAAATGCATGGATTAGCCCTTTAAACATCACCTGTTTGTGTTGTAAATGTGGAATGATACAGTACTGAAATTATGTGACAGAACGAAGAGTGTTATTCTGACAAGTATACTTGTCTAAACTCAGTGAAAGAGTCTTTATCACAAGACATTGTTTTACATGAGTTTTCTTCCTACCACTTGTTAAAAGGGGCTTTACAAATATATTTACTGTTAACATTTCACTGAAAACATGCCAGATTCTAACAGATGGAGAGACAAAGTTGTTAATGATACTGTACCTCTGGGAGTTAACAGGCTGGAGACTTTCCGCAGGAAGGAGGTTTCTACAAACCCAGAAGGAGGACAGCTCATCCCCACAGTGGCGTCCTTACTATCTACGTCAAACATGATGACATCAAACAAACGACCACCTGGCAGAGAAAGAAATGACCAAAGTCAGTCCTTGATACACTTTGTTTATACATATACATGTAACCTCCCTCTCTATCATTTCTTTCACTCTTCCTTTACCCTTCTATCCACTAACCTTCCTTCTCCAGGGCACTGATACGTTCAAGGCCATCCCCAAGAGTCACAATCAAATGATCATCAGGTCGGAACCCAAACCACTCCTTTGCCACCTCCAGCACAGCAGGGTCTAGCTCCACCACCTCAACAGTGGCACTGGGCACAAAGTCCCGCAGGAATTGAGGCAGGCCTCCTCCACCAAGCCCCACTAGGAGCACTGACACCGGGACATCTAAGAAGGGAGACAAGGGAGATGAAAAAGTCAGACGTAAAGCTCAATCGAAACAGATGGAGACCCTGTGATATTTTATGTAAGAAGATGGAAAGTTCTAGCTGCTCATTCAGCCCTTCGTCCTGACATCCTTCTGTACCACACAGACATGGGTGTCCAATAAGGAACAGATCAGGTGTGAAAGCTTGGGGCCAACATTTTAATAATAGCAAAAACTGTACACTGACACACACAAACCTTTGTTCTGTGATGCGCCCACCCCCAGCACGGCAAGGCCAGCCACCATAACTTCATGATGAGTACAGCAGAGGAAACCACTGTCCACTACGAGCGAGGTAGAGGATGTTGCTGGAGGAGCTGTCGACTTTACCTTCTTTTTGTTCTTCTTATGACTTGATCCTGTAGGGAGGTAAAAATATATATAATTTGTTTCACTCATGATTACTTCTACATTGTTATGAAACAGAGGGCAAGAAGAAGCTGAACAAGGTACAGTGAGCAAGGAAAAAGAACTGACCAGTATTTAAGGAGACAAGACGGCTCTCTGATTGGACAAGACAAGAATTGGACAGGAAGACCAGTCTGCGATACAGCTCTCCATCTTCTCCTCTCACATCCTCCACAGAGTACTCTCCACTCAGCTCACTCACTCCCCTGCTGATCACCTCTCTCCAGCCCAGCTCACCACCAACTGATAGAAAGGGCACCTGCATGGGGACAGAGAAACAGAGAGCAATGTCCAGATTGTTAATACACTTATATTGATCACTGAAACATGAATGCAAAATGTTTTTCACTTACATAATTAAAGCTCTTATTGGATGAAAGTTCATTTTAAAAAAGCAATATTTATGTGTGCGGTAATCATGTACTTGTCTACCTGTTGGTCGGCTGGCATATCAGGGGGAGCCAGGTCCATCACCATTGGTGAGAGTTCTGACTGGACAGCCTGCATGTCTGTGTACTCCTGATCCCTGTGCATTGCCACAATAACCAGGCGTCGGAAGTTGGCACTGGCTGCCAGCTGGCTCTGCCCCTCACTGGAGCCATAAAGCCAATCACTCTCTCTGCCTTGAGGCACTAACAGGGTAAGCAGAGGAAAACAGCCATCAGAAAACAAAGATTACCAGAGGACTTTGGAATGCAATCCGTGTGACATATACAGGGCCTTGCACAAGTATTCAAACCCCTTGACTTTTTGCACATTTTGTTGTGCTAGAAAGTTATTTCAAAACACATTTATTTGGGATTTATCATCTGAGTTCTATGCAAAGCACTCTATTCTATCAAAGTGAAAACAAAATTGTTAAAATTTATGTGGAAGTAACAATAACATGAAAAATCCCAAATAAATGTGTTTTGAAATAACTTCATAGCACAACAAAATGTGCAAAACATCACAGGGTTTGAATACTTTTGCCAGGCACTGTATGTGAAGATAGAAATACAAGATTTCAAGAGAGCTCACCAATAAAGATGGCAAAGTGGTTTGCTTTGGGAACCTTAGCGCCAGGGTGGGAATCCTGCACTGTGACAGTATATCTGGGAAGGCAAGTCTTGACATGGCACAGGGTGAAGGAATGGTTTGAGGTGGCGTCTGTACCTTTTCGGAGCCTCTTACTCAAGTATGCGTATGCCTGACGATCCTTCACTGCAAACAAAAACTCTGCCACCTCTGTGAATCGGGTAGGGACTCCATCCTCCCCAAGGCACAATTCCAAAATAGGCATGGGCATAGGCTGGCGAAACTTGGTGCAGATCAAAACAAAGACAGGCAGAGCAAAGGAGTCCTCTTCACTCTCTGTTTCCTGCAGGCAGTGGGCCCTCACTGCCCACCCCAACTGAACAAAGTGCTCCACAGCCAGCTTGATCACACTTTCCTGGGCCAGAGTCACACAAACGTATCGCCCTCCCACACTTAGCACGCGGCCCACCTGCAAATAAAAGAAAACCTATTGTTGTAAGGAGAATGCAAAGCTGTATGTAGATGATAGCATGTTTAACTGTCCTCACCAAGACACATTGTAACACATTATCACATTATGACCATTGGTCTCTCACCTCAGTGAGCATCCTTCTGGCCAGTGCTCCTTCCTCATCAGATGCCATGGCATCCAGTGTGCCCTTGTCCAAAGTGGCCTGGTAGCTAGCATCCTCATAGGGTGTCTGGGTGGCATCTACTTGCTGGAAGGTTAGGCCTGGGCGTCGCTCAGCATTTCGCTGGTTCATATGGGTCACCACTGTCTCACTGATGTCAATGTTGGTCAGATGTTTGTAGCCAACATCATACATCTGTTCACTCAGTTCAGAGTTACCACACCCTACCACCAGCACCTGAACGACAGAATCATAGTACACTGCTGATTAAACAATCAATCTAATTGGAGAATACCTAGTGCAGGTACTGGATTATTATGAAACAGATATAAGGAACGTGCTAAATCTATCAATCTATCATCATGTTTACCTTATCTTTCGGTTTGATGTATTTATGCAACACGCCACAGAGTTTGTTGTAGTCTCCATACCACTCAAAAGCTTTCTCTCCGCGCTTCTTGAAAAATCGTTCCCAGTATTCTTCAGAGCTGAATTCCTTAGAGATGCGAGGTAAAAGACTCATCGTCAGCTGCGTGTTTTACAATAGCTTACGTTTACCATGACAGATTTTTGATCTGTTTACAGCTGCTTCTCCTCATGGTACGCCCCACGTATCTATTAACCCGGAAAACGTTCCTGGCTGTACTGCTCTCTGATTGGATGATGTTCTGTAGGCGGAGCTTAGGGCTGTCTGGTGATTTGTTGAGGTGTCTACTGCTGCGAGATCCGGAAGTCTTTCCGTCCCGGCGAATTCTGTCCGCCGCCGATAATATTCCGGACAAAAAAGTATTCAGCATGGCGGTCCCTGCCGGAAGGTCTGTGGTCTTCGTGACTGGAAACGCCAAAAAACTTGAAGAGGCAAGAGTCCAATTAAAATAGAAAATGGCCATGGATTTGATGGCGTCTTATTAGTGTACACATTGCTGTTGTGTTGATATCTGTCCATGCTAGCTTGCTACCATGCTACCATGCTTACTAAATATAGACCTGCAAACCAATTTAGAACCTCTCTTGTTTCCTTTTACACAAATCAGCAGTGTCCTGTCTTTGGTAGAGTAACTGCTAGATTTATACATTGTTTTCTGTTTGTTTTTAATCTCATCATACAACAGGTCATTCAGATCCTGGGAGACAAGTTTCCCTACAAACTAGTTTCCAGGAAGATTGACTGTAAGTAAAAACGAGAAACCAATAATCGAAAAATAATAATGATGTTGTCTTTACTCACTTAATTATTTTCTCATCCAGTACCTGAATACCAGGGAGAACCAGATGAGATTTCCATTCAGAAGTGTAAGGAGGCAGCACAGCAGGTACAGTCACTATTTAGTCACTGCAGTTATTTACACGTGTATATCTGTTGAATGGTGGGGGAAAAAAGGTCCCATCAACCTGAAGTTTTTTTGTCCTTCAGGTTGATGGGCCAGTGATCGTGGAGGATACCTGTCTGTGTTTCAGGGCCCTGGGAGGGCTTCCTGGTCCCTACATGTTAGTATGGTGCTTATCCTATATATTCAGTCATTGCACTCTTGAAGAGTAATTGGATTGGATATAAATCAATGGGATTCAATAAGCTTTCTCATTTCTGTAGAAAATGGTTCCTGGATAAACTAAAGCCAGAAGGTAAGCAGTAGATGAGATGTCTCTTCTGATATATTGAAAGACATATTTACAGCTGTATACCAACATTTTGACATGAGCTGTCCAGCATGTCTAATCTTGTTGGTCTGTTTTGTTCTAGGGTTGTATAAGCTCCTAGCTGGGTTTGAAGATAAGTCAGCCTGGGCTCTCTGCACTTTTGCCTTCTCTGCTGGGAAAGAAGAGCCAGTACAGCTCTTCAGAGGGATAACAGAGGTCAGAACGTGTTTCCCTCCGTTTCTCTCACTGTCTCAATCTCTGTATGTGTATGTGTTTTTATCTCCTAGCCACTCGTTTTCTTTTGTATTTTTTTAGGGTCGTATCGTGGAACCCAGAGGTCCTCGAGACTTTGGATGGGATCCCTGTTTCCAACCAGATGGATACGACAAAACGTAAGCAAGGATGATGCAAGTGCTTGCTTGAGATTCCCAGTAATACCACAAAGGGGAGCCAGAGGTTAACAAACTGTCAGTGTAGAAATGAGCCACGTCACAGTTCAATTCATTTAGGATTGTGATGATTACCTTTTTTTCCTTTCTGGTTTTTGCACAGAAATATGTTTTGTATGACATTTGACATACATTTGCCAATTCAATATTTATGCAATGCTATGCATCAGAGATTATTTATTACTATTCTATTACTAATCCCCCTTTGTGCCAAGGATAAAAATGTCCATATCCACCCTATTGATTCATATTGATTCCCTTCTCATCTACAGCTATGCCGAACTACCTAAAGAAGTGAAGAACTCCATCTCTCACCGCTACCGGGCTCTGGCTGCCATGTCTGAGTACTTCTCTCAGTCCAACAGTGATGCACCACAGAGCAAGAAGAACAAGCAGGTGGATTAACCAGTCACTCTCAGCCAACCAGACAGGTTCTGGAGCAAAATGGGTCAAACCACAAATCATTAGAGCAGAAAATGTAGAAGATACCCGTTATTACTGACACTTTTTCATTGTGGGGGTGGGTGAAGTATGAATTTCATAAACTCAGACTGATCCCAGATTTGTAATCACATCTTCTACTTTGAGAGTCCACTCTGCAAACAGTGCTGTATAATATCTGCTTTCCATCATTTGTTTTTAATAAATGTCTGTTAATTGTAACCAAATTCCCCTATTCTCTGTTATACTGAGTAAAACATTTCCTGTCGTTACAGTTTCAGTTGTTGGGAAATGAGGATGTTAAAATTATCTTCCAGATAATGTGGAAAAAAGAGGAAATTGTTTCAAGACTTGTTTTATTGTTCCACAGTGGATACTTAAAGGCAACCGTTAGACTTTTGCTTCCAACCGACAAAGATTGACTTGGAGAAGAGCATAAATTTAAAAAAAAGAGGAGATCCAGGGTCCTGATGAGTGCAGCAGACAGCTGTGTGGCTGAGACTGGCTCCTGGGGGTGGCGAGAGGAGTGTGAGGACAGCGTGGGGGTCCAGAGAGAGAAGGATGAGGGAGCAGAAGAGAGGAAGTGGGTTGCTCATTACAAACATGGCGATGATAGCAGGGGAGTTTGGGTAATAAATAACCTTGGAGCTGGGTGTCTCTGGGCAGGAACTCCGCATGCACCTGTGACTGATGCCTCCCAGATGTACTGAAAAAGTACTCATGCACACACACACACTATCCTCTATAGGGAGATTGGAAGTGACAGATTATTTATCACACAGAGACAGGGATGTGCAAACACTTCCTGATATACGCACATGGGTAGGCATATTGGGTGTGCAATGGGGTGCAATGTTTTCTTAACATTGCACTTCTACTGACAAACATTTTTGCTGTTTAACAGTATTTTACCCCATATTCAATGTACTTTAAATACTGTATTCATTACAAACTAAGAGTACTATTCCTTTCAAAAACACACCATTAAATTCATTCATAGGAAACTATTGTACTCAGTTAATGCTAGTAATACTCAGCTTTCCAAGGAAACACTGGTTTTGGAAAAACTGATGGCTCATGAGATGGTTGGACTGCTCTTTTATTGGAAGCTGTACCTATGAATCCAGTGTAGGAAGCAGTTGGCTTAGATTTGGGGGTTTGTTTGGGGACCTGTCAGGACTGACTGAGTTGTTCTGGGGAGCAACAGGAAATATGCATTTGTCTTCATCAGTGGAGCTTCACTCCACCTGTCAGCCACAGTGTTTTCCAGAATATGGAATATTTGTGCCAGACCTCAGGTCACTAGAGGTCAAAACCATTTCTATGAAGACATCCCACCATTCTCCTCTGCCCTAATGTCAACAAGGTTACTGTCAAGGCTGTAGCATTCAATGGGGCCCTAAAACCTCCCACCTATATGAATTGCTGTAAATTTCAGGAGGGTTAAAATATAAAATGTCATCTAAGGTGTGGGAGTTATTAAAAAATGCTCACTGTTTTCTGGTCATCTCTTGACAGCAGCTTACCATGATTTTCCCAGAAGAATTTTTTCCCCATAACAACATTTGAGTAAACATCAGGTCTCCTCATGAGATACATTGAACAGTTCCAGCACCACGTCCCAAATTATAGAAATAACTTCCAAAACCTCTAACTAATAAACACAGCATGTTGCAGCATGGGATTTAATATGGGACAGTTTACTGTATGAAGGTAGATAGTAGATTTTGTTAATTAGTTATATTTTGTCTCATAAATACCAGATATCATGGGGTGTTTTACAAAATGTTCAAGCTCACAGGAAGGATTTTTCTGCTCTGACAGTTGTACCATGCAATTAGACATTTAATGTCTTGAGTCCAGCTATGACAATGTTTCTCATATATTTTGGCTTTGAGACCCAGCAAATTTGAGGGACACCCAATCTTTAAACTTAACACACTTAGATTTTAATTAATACTAGAAAATGTATTTTTATCCATGTCCACTAAGCAGGCCAAGGGCCGTTCCAACATTCCAGGGTCTGGAAAAGGCATTACTTACAAGTCAAAGGCCCATTCCCAAACTTTCAACAGGAATGCCAGACAGGATGTTTTTATACTTCAGCCCTCAGCCCTTGCCAAAAGACAACAATAGTAACATGTTTGTCCAAGGTAGTTGGGATGGGGAGAAGATTAAGTATTTATTTTGTGATTATGGGGATGTGGCTATACTGGGATCGCAGAGGAAAAGATGACAGACTTCATGAGATCTTACTCCATCACGATCGCACCAGGGGATGGAAGGGGCTTAATGTGGATTTGAGGAGGCAGTCTGTACTTCCTCTACGTTTTCCTACTATGGCAGGACTTACTCAACATTAGCCTTTTTTCAAATAAGTAAGCAACCATGGATAAAAGGGATACTCTAACACATGACTTAGATTTCCGAATCTAGGAGGGTTTCTTTAAACTTCAAAGGAGCCATTTCCTCATTTTGCCATTCCATAAATTCTGTGTTTCAGCGAATCCGACTCTCGAATGATGTCTCTCCAAGGTTCAAACTAATGAATCATTCCACCATGAGGCCATTGAAGTGAATGATGGAAACAGTTGACCTAATCCATATTCCTGCTGGGACTCCATTTCCACTCTTCATGACCAAACCAAAGTCCCATTGGAGACACAAGGGGCTCCATGACTAGTACCTACATTTTTACTGCTCCAGAGGGAGGATATATTGGGATAGTGTCATTTCACTTTTTAAGTAATTAAATAATTCATCACTATCAAATTTCAACAATATGGAGATGGCAGGTTTGTGTATCACAGATATTGTTGGTTTAATTATATTCTCCATTAGCAGTTTACATCCTCATGTTTGTAACCACATTAACATACTTCTTGGTACTACTGCATAGCCTGACTGGAGTTTAGGTGAAAATTAAGGGGAGTGCAGAGGAGGAGAGAGAAAGACACATATGAAGTGATGACAGTGGAAATACTTGAGGGAGAGACGACGGTGGTGGTGGGAAACGGAGCGGGGCAGGAATGCAAGAACAATTTCACATCAACAATTAAAGTTAGCACGCTACCAGGTGTCCTGGTGGCCCAGCAGGTTAAGGCACGTACTATGTACTTGTGACCTTTGTTGGATTCCATGTACTTCCTGTCTCTCTCAACTGTATACTGCCTAATAAAGCATACATTCCTTTAAAAATGATCACATTACTGTAATGCAATAAAGAGTACAAATAGTAGGGCATCTTTTACTTCAATCTTGCGCAGATAATCTAAAATAATCATACATCATTCAGGGCTTTTTCTTCCAAAATAAATGTTTATTATGACAAAGACCATGTTCTCATTTTCATTCTTAGATGTATGTTTGGCTGCCGGGCTGAAGACAACATGAAAATTAAAACAAAACGTAAACAAAATGTATTCCTCTATGTCAGCATAGGTAGGACCTGTCCTCTAGGACATTGCTGGGTTAGGACCCAAAACGTATTGCGTCTTATGAAGTCAGACGAAATGTACTCAGTTTGGGTCTCATGCTGAACAAGTTGAAGACCACCTGTGCTAACCAAACAGCCCTGGGTTGTGCAGAGTGAGAGACTGCAACAAGCGATGGAAGTCCTGCACTGTCCACGGTTCTCTAAACTGTGTTCCCACTCCAGCGGCGCTGCTGCTGTCAGGGCTGATCCTCTGTGGGTCATTGAAAGTTATTAGGACATCTGTAGAGTACTGTGGCAGACGGAATAGGCCAAGGTGAAGGGTTACTTTGTTCTTCGCTTCTTCGTTGAATTTAGCTACATACTGTGTCCCAGTGAGTATCCAGGCGGAACTGCAGACTGACATGGACAGCTCAGATTTGGGCAGGGGCACAACACTGGCCACTTCAAAAGCACCCGGGTCCAAGGCTTTGTTACTCCCTGCGATGTCCTCAAAGTGATACTTGGCAGCATCCTGATCTTCCACTTGGCTCTGGAACTCCAGCAGCTCCACTATGAGGCTCTGGTCAGTGTGAGAATGGGCGAACACCTCCTGGTTGTCTGGGATCTCCCTTAGCTCACTCATGTCCTTTGCACTGTGAGGGATGATAGCTGATAGGGCTCCGCCAAAAAGAGGGTGTCCATCACCGGCGTTATTTGCTTGACTTTTGACGCTCTGCATCTTGCTGTAAAGGCTGTTTTGAAGAGAGGACAGCGTGATAACAAGACAGTCTACATTTCCGGTACAAGTTTATCTTCTTCTTGTGATATTTTAGACTGGTTGGCGCATGTCAGGCGTGTTGCTGCCATCTACAGGTATGGCATAGTAACACATTCTTTACAGTATTGGGGCATCAATATCAATATGACATTTCCCGAGCACTAGTATAACTAATCATCCATCTTAAAGTAGAATCCTTTTTTCAGCTATAAACTACAGCAAAATCCATTAAAACAGTACAAGTACACTGCACTACCAGAATTATCTTTATCTTAATGTTTTTACTCTTGATGATAATCAAGAGTAAAAAATAACAATCAACACGTTAATCTGAATTTACCAAAGAAATTACTTATATTTAAAAAAATATATATGAATATTATTATAAAACCTTTGTGTGTCGAAGATTTGGTGAGACACTATATATATAGTCCCCCTTAAATTTGGATGATAATTGATCTAAAGGAGGGAAGAATTCTGAAAATGTGTAGATATTCAACTCGACAGGTGTAGGTCCACATTGCCTCATGACGATTTTCCACAGTGGCTGAGAATTAATCGCTTTACATTGTGCCCCTTTGATATTGGGGTGAAACTGAATTTGTAGGAGAGGATTAAAAAAATGTACAGATCTAACCGAAATGACCACTTATACCACTACTATATGTCCCTTTGCAATCCCGTTGTTTAGGTACTGTTCAAAAACTATATTGCCCAGCATAAGATTTTTATTTAACTAGTATTATCTAATTATTACAAATTCAAAAACAACATTTGCGTTCTTTGATAGTGTGTTATCGCTTTTCTAAAAGTTTCACCTGTTATCTGTAATAAAATCACTATAAATCATATAATTCACAAAATAAAGCCCACTGAAACCATACGCTCCTCACACATCTGGTCGTGCTGCTGTCTCCTTCCCCCGTTGTTTGTGTTCATTTCCTGGTCAGCTGATTGGGAGGGAGGAAAGACAAGGATACCGTTAGCCGCTAACATCCACAATATTAATCCTGTTTCATCGTCCAGGGAGCCTCTGAAATGCATTGATAATACTGCTATCTCTCGGACATCTTGAATCCTGATAGCGTGAAAAGAAACTCGTGTTTATTCGTGTTCGCCTGCATCGAGGAGTGGATCTTGTGGAAAGCAGGTAGCTAGACACGTTAGCATTATCGGTGTTAGCTAGGTTTGTCAATGCACCCGCGGCCTATTTCTCAACCGGCTAGTAATGATACTAGCTGGCTGTTGACGTGGTAGTTTTTTAAATTTAGTCACTGTGGTAGTAGTGGTGGTGGTATATTCAGCAAAACTTGATATATATGAAATGGAAAACGATGTTCTGAAATTGACATTTGCTAAATGTCAATGTAAATGTTGCTAAATGCTAAATGTCTTGAAGATGAATCAGCTCAGCCGGCAAGTAGATAATTTCTCATGTGTATACCACAGATATAAACTGTTCACTTAGCTGTTAGCTGTGGTCCTTAGGTGGTGACGAGGTCATTTTTAGTTTCAGCGCTAGCTACATAAGAAATCCTTAATCCTTTCAAACAAAAGTACGTAGCCAGAACAGCTATAAAGTTATATTTCATTCCACGAAAGCTGCATCATTTCTAAAGTTTTCCTCTTGCCTTTGAAGCAGATAAGCTAAATGAAGGCATAATATTCTGTTATTTCCTTACTTGCTTAACGTTGCAATCCATGCATTGATTGTGATCATTAATGACCCACAATCCTCTCTTCCCACGGTGGTGGGTGGCTTGCATCGGCCCTTTCCCTCACTGCTTCAGTCCAAAACTGACATTAGTGTCCGCAATGTCTATGTTATTAATCCAAGTTTGGCTAGTTTGATGAAGACATTGCTGCTTTGTATGGATTGCACCTTTAACGCACCTCTCTAGAAATAGGCTAGTTATTTAAAGTCTACCCTCTGCAACTCTCATATGCTAGACTTGGCTTCTTCTCTTTCCCTGTTTCTTTCTTTCTCTCTTTTCTTTCTGTCGCTGCTTCAGATAGAGCCCTGTCCCCTGCCTCTCTTCTCTGTTTACTGGAAAGTTCTTCTCCACTCCTGGCCACTGAAAGGCCTTTTTCCAACCGCAGTGCCAGAAAAGGACACAGAGAAAGCCACAGTTTGACTGAGCTGGATTCAATGGTATTGGAATCTAATAAGTTGTATTGGTGGAATGGGAAAGGTGGAGCATGTGTGAGTGAGACTGCTGTGTTTCTTCTACCTTTTGAAGCAGTTCCCCAATGACTACATTAGGGCTTGAGGGCCTCATTTCTGTCAGTGAGGCATTTATCTCCAGTGTCTCAGAGGCTGCTTTGGGGAAACACTGTGTTGTGTTTTGTTGCAATCTTACTTGTTCTGTTTGGAAGCATGCCTGAACACTGACCAGAGAACAGAGCGGGTATAGCTGGAAGAACAGTGTGTTTTCCACTCAGGAGTTTGGAAAATTGTTGACACAAAGGCACACAGAGCCATGATGATCTTTCCTTTCTTGACTAGTCAGACTCACTGCCTGCTCGGACCTGAAATGCACCTCAATTAGGGTAGCCTATTATTTCCTGTTTCTTTCCCATGGACAAGGTGTAATTATTAAAATACCTAGTTTTTCACTTACATATGGCATAGCCTACCACAGTGCAAGAAAAGTGAAGAAAGAAACCTTTTCTAAACCTGACCTAGACAAGAGGCCAGAAAAAAAGCTAGAAAACTACGCTATTGAGACAAGGAAAGAGGTCAAGTGACCAATAACTAAGCCAGTCTGTTGAACAGGAAATGTTGTGGGTAGAGTCCTTTGTCATATCGCTTTACCATGAACTGCCTAATATGTCTCATTATTGAGTGAGTAAATTAGATGTGTCATGTGTAGATTTAGATGGAGTGTTTCCCTCTGTTCGTACACTGTGCTTTGTGCTCCGGTGTAACACTTTAACAGCAACCATTATGACTTAGTGCAGGTGTGCCGAGGCCTATGCATGCTATCAAACTGCCCACAATACCTAACTGATGTTCCTCTCCTCCTGTCCAACAGAGGGAGCCAGAGCAGGAGGAGCAGCCTGAAAACAACATGCCCCCCAAGTTTAAACGACACCTCAATGATGACGAAGTCACAGGATCCATTCGCAGCGAGAGGGTGAGACACAGATGGAGGGAGTGGTGGTGCTGGGACGGTTAGGCCTAACATCGCAGGCAGTCTCGGAAAGCAGGGAATTGATACACAGCAGATGAGATGAGTGGAGAGAGTTGCTAAGAGATTAGATAGAAATGGACAGAATACATTTGCTGTAATCACGATAAGGCAGAAAGGCAATTAATTGTGCATTATCTTATGTTGGGTAGAATATCCGCTTTAGTTGAAAAAAGACAAGGTTTTGATATATGATGCCAGTAAAATAATTTCTCATCAACTAATAATTGTGGAAAATAATTGGTGGAAGAATACAAGGGAGGGGGATTACAGGAGGAACAGGAGGGTGAAGTGAAGAAACTCTAGGATCCTGTGGCCAAATGTCTGGTTTTCATTAAAACAATCATGCCCTCCCACCCACCTTCATCTTCCCTGTCCCCCCTTTGCTTCTTTCCTCTTTCTTTGCCCTCTCCCTCAAAGAGTGTTATCCTGTTTGAGCTGGGATCAAAGCTAAGTTCACAGGGGCTCTTCCATTACAAACACTCATTCCACCCTCCATGCTTCCTCTTGAATGCTCTTCCTCCTGCCCCTCAGCTCTGATAATGGCTAACAGTCCTCCTCACGTCTCCTGTCCTGGACCGTGGAAACAAAGAGGCTGTGCAGAAGGAGAGTGTTAGGACCTTAACTCATGAAGTGCTTTATGATCATGTGGCCACCATTCCTTCAGGTTTTTAGATGTGACAGCGTATTTATAACAGAACATCTGTCTCGGCAGATTACTGGCTGGTTTCTTTCCACACACAGCTGTGGGTTTTCCTCTTTGTCTCATTCATCACAGTGGCAGGGTGTCCTGGTTGTTAGAGGCTGTTTACCATGATTGGAAGGTCAGAGATTCTTTGTGACTTTGTGGCAGCAGGTGTTTATTGGCTTATCAAATTGTCTCTCAGCAAGACACTAAAGTCTATTTCATCATTAGAGCACCAACCTGGAAGTACTTCAATCTCCAACCTACTTGTGTGAGCTGTAATTATTTTCTTTTATTGATACTATAGCGAAATTCATCAGGTGCCCTACATACAAGAGGCATAGGATATCTGTGGTGCAATCTATAGATAATCTGTAGACAAGACCTTGTCTTTCCTAGTAACAGCCAACATTGTGCCCATGACTGCAATCCAATGAGAAACAGTCTGAGTCTGGCTCTTCTTTGTCCAACTCTCCTCTTAAGTGAATGTAATGCAGCTGCCCTAGGAATAGCATTTTACGGGGGACATTTTCTGCCCCTATTAAAGCCATCAGTGGTTTACACCTGGTTGTGATTATGGGCATGTTTTTGCAAGATAGACCCCAGAAGCCTTGGTTTTATTTTTCTCTCCATTATGGCCACCAAGCAAACTCGATCTTTAGAAGTCTAACAGAGCAGAGCAGGAGGAGCTTTTTATGAGCTGAGTATCAGAATCAGATTTATTGGCCAAGTTCATTCACACATACAAGGAATTTGACTCTGTGACGTTGGTGCATTAACAAGAAGACAGTAGAACAAGAGATGACTTTGTTGGCTTTGTTGTTGAAGCCTTATCATCGTATCATAAGTGCACTACAACAGAGTATCTGCCCTCTGAAGACAACAGAAAAGCATCTTTTGATCAGTTTAGCCACTATCTGGTCTCTGGAGGAGTCAATGCAGTCAGTAATAGATCTCTGTATTGGCAGAAATACATTGCCAGGAATGTATTGTCTGCAGTGAATGATTTGTCCCATTTCTCACCAGTGGTCCTCATGGGACATTCTGAGGCAGGAGTCATTGAAGATTCAGGGGTTATCAGTGTCTGACCTCTGACCTTTTGTCTTTTACAGAGGAACTTGCTAGAGGAGGACTCTGATGAAGAGGAAGACTTCTTCCTGTGAGTTTGTTTGTGGATATATTCAGTTCAACATCTGTGCCATATTGTAATAAACATTCATTTAAAGGGCTTTTTACACAGAAGAGTCATAATTTACAGACATTGAGAACAATAGTAGAAATAAGGATTGTAAAACCACAATACACACAAATAGAAAATACAATTAATAATAATGAAATAAGTTGTTACAGTTGAACATTTTGAAAATGTGTATACTTAATAACTTTTATTTGGTCAATGTCTTCCAGGAGAGGGCCAACTGGTCCCAGATTTGGACCTCAGAATGACAAAATCAAACAGTAAGTACCAAAACATCTCTCATTACTACCAAATGGCAGAGCTCAGAGTAGTATCGCCAGCACACTAGGTTTTGGTGTTGGTGTTATGTAACTGTGAGTAATGGTGTTTACCAGAAGTACCTGGTTATTGGTTGATTGTGTAAGAGGTCCCGTGATGTGCAGGTCATTGCGTAACCTTCCAAGTCAATCCCAGTCCCTCTGGAGTCTGTTTCCACATAAACTCCAGTCAGACACAGCCAGAGAACAGAGAAGGTCATTGTTGAGACAGTCTGGCACCTGCTGTCGGTGCGCCATGCTCCGTTCACACTTTACAATTTGTCGTTTTTGTAAGCACATGAAACTAGATGCCGCCATCATCACCGTTTCCTGGAATGTTGCGTGTACAGGCCTCAGCCTCTTCACCTCTATCTGTTTCTGTACTCTTTGAGGTCAGGTCCTCAAAGTGTGTTTGTGTGTGTGTGTCTATCAGTCTCTGTGTCTGTTTGTGTGATTGCACATGCTTCTGCATGTGATTTTGTGGTTTGTTCAGGCTATGGCTACGTGCGTTTACTATTACCTCCTTGAGCATGGAATTACACTGAAGTCCAACGTTGTGATGACTTCATGCAATCTTCGGTCTGGCTGTCATCTTTATTAAAGCGAGGAGACAGCCAGTTGAATTGTACTGGAAAATAGAAGGTTTATGTGATCAAACAGGTGTTAGAGAAAAGAAGTACCGTGCCTTAGTATCAGCTTCTTCCCCTTTCAGTTATTTGTCCATATCATCATTCTCACTGGCTGCGCATCCCCCTGAGAGGTATTGCTGGAGTTGGATTGGTAGAATTGGCACTTTGAAGTGTGGGCGTGACAGAGGGGTAATCTGGACTGATCATGCCACGCACAGGTTGGTACAGATGTGACATAAATAAAGGTAAAGATTTGAGGAAAAACAGGTGCAGGCAGGTCACACTGAGGCTAAATGCCATCTGGCAGACTTTGTCTTTTATTGCTTGACAACATGGTAGCCACTGATCAAAGCTAGAGAGAGAGAACTGGATATCGTTGGACTAAAAGCTGCCTTGTGCTATGTCAACTCAAAAAACAACTCCAATCCTTTACCAATCCTTTTGTCATTCAAGCTTCATTGACTTGTTGTCCTTGAATTTTTCTCCCACCACAACTTCCATCCTCAGGGTGCAGTCGCAGGTTGATGAGGTTATCGATGTGATGCAGGAGAACATCTCCAAGGTGATAGAGAGGGGTGAGCGTCTCGACGACCTGCAGGACAAGTCAGGTGAGACACACAGGGACACATGCACACATACCACTTTTCTCCAACAGGATATGAGGGGATATAGCAATGTGTGCATGTAAATATGCTCAGTATCGTTCAAAGGTGGTAATGATATGTCCAGATTTAGTGTTTTACCAGGTGTGTGTCTGAAAAGTCTCACACTCACATTCACACAGCCCTTCTCTATTTCACTCAGCGTACATTAACAGGTGGATGAAACGTGTTTATGTCCTTCTGTTGCACGACTTCACACGCAAGTCTTTCACTAAAACACGCACAGTTCTTCCCCTTTTCTCTCTCTCCTCTCCTCCATGGATGAAGAGATGAAACTGAAGTGCTAGCCTTTCTGTCTATTAGGCCTCATGACATCCACAGATGTTGCATAACTGCTTCTCTCTGTCATGTCGGCCAGCCAACCAAGACATGACGCACATCTGGAACACATTAATGTGTGTGTTCGTGTATGTAGGAGTGTTTGTGTACTTGTGGGTCTGTGCTCATTTGTGTGGTTGATTGTGTGCCTCTGTACGCTGCATGCTATCCTTAACAAGTGCATTTATGTCTTCACAACATAATATTTTATGGCAGTTGACTCACATGCAGGTAACCTGTGTAAAATTCCTCAAGATTAACAAGCATCTTCTCAGAAGCTGTGTCTGACTGCTTTCTTTGTAGTGATAGGTTGTTAACAGGCACATGGACATGGAAACAGCAGACACATGACTGACAGAGACTCTAAAGAGGGACTGGGGATTGGACTGCACACTCGGGAGCTGTAACCTCCCTGTTAACACACACATATAACAAGTCAACAACAGTATCTAAGAAACAGAAGGGAGACAGGAGTAGGGGTGGGAGATTTGGAGAGAGATATCAAGAGAAGGAGAAAGTCGGGAAGTTAGAGGTATTACGTTTTGTTTTTTTTGTTCCGTTGTGTATGAATTTGGCAACTTGTCTTACACTTCATGCCAGTAGAGTTGAGCTTTTTAAAAAAAAAAAAAAAAAAAAAAAAAAAAGAGGTG
>CABFOQ010023173.1:13987-32735 GCA_900660455.1 Gephyroberyx darwinii
GCCCTATCCGTGTCTCTGTCATTTCAGGCTGTGTCGCCACTGCGCCCCACCACCAGTGCCAGGCTCCAGTTGGTCGTCAGTGGATCCATTCTGGCCAATGGAAGAGCAGCCTACGGGGGGGAGTTTCCCGCTCATCCAAGATTCACAGGGTTCTCCTTTAACCCATGAACATTGATTTCAACTGGAGCCACAGCCAATGTTCATTTGATTCATTATCCATTAAAGCTTGTATTCAAACTTACAAATCTAGTCTCTCCTGGCTTGAACTGACGCTAGCATTGTGACTAGTGGTACGCAGGTGAGTACAGTCATACTGGAAAGTGTTTGAACCCCTTGTGCAATAATAGAAATGTTACCGTGCAATCCTTATTTAATCAAAATTAGTTATTTTCTTAACTGTAATAAAGGATATATATTTACCAATTTCATGTTTTTTAGAGTAAATTGTGCATGTAGTAAAATGAAAATAGTTTAAAAGAAATGAGTGCAGGCGCAAAAATATGTGAACCTCTTGCATTAGTTAAATGAAGTATGTAATAACCAGGTAGGTAAATAATTGTGTATGAAGTTAACCAGTCAAAGGTCAGATCTTTGGGGAGGAGTTTTTGTGGCACTCCCATAAAGAAACCTGGCCAGTTTGGTGTTACCATGAAGGTGAAAGAAAAACGCCAGAGACTGATCAGTGGCTCTAGGAGATGTTTACTCCAAGTCATCGCTGCTAAAGGAGGAGCCACAAGTTATTGATTGAAGGAGTTCACATATTTTTGCACACAGGGATATCGGAGTTTTTGTAATAAACCAGGTTTGTTGAATAATGAATGAAATCATATTCATTTCTTCTTTATTTGGTATATCTTCATTAAAATGTGTGGTTTAGATGAAATAATGGCCACCCTCTGTAGCCTATATGGTTAAGACATGGTCAGTAGCAGTGGGTGAACAGCCTCAGGCAGCTCTGGGGAGAGTCAGTATCTCTGTTCATTGAAGTGCTCAACAAAAAGAATAGTCTCTTGTTGATTTTTATAGTCTTGGATGAATACAGTCAGAGAGTTCAGCCAAACAAAATATTTATCTGAGGTGCTTATTATAGAACTTCAGGTGGAATCATTTCTTCACAAACATATTGAGCAAAGTGCTGTCATACTGATTGCATTTTGCTATGATTAGAATTGAGTCTCCAGTGCTTTGTGTCTGGATAAAAATGCATCTCCTGTACATTCATCAAGACTTCTTTTTTCTTTCTTATCTTAATGGAGGCAAAGCATACAGACAAAGCATGAGCAGTAGTTTTGAAACGCTAAAGTAGAGAGAAAAGGATAAAAGCACAGAGTAGTAGATAAACTGAGTGAAGATGTAATGCCAACAGAGAGAGGTAGTAAGAAGGCAGAGCTACCAGAAAGTAACAGAAAATGAGACGTTTTATTGGTGCCAGCATGTCAACTCCCTGTTTGTCCATTCCTAAATCAGCGAGGCACATTGGAGTCACAGAGGGAGGGTATTGCGACCCAATGTCCTCTCTCCCTGACAGCTCATGGACAATGAGCCTGCATTTTCTGTTATTGCCTGCATTTTCTCAGCTGCCCCAAAGAGGACCAAGTCTCACTTGTGTACTTCAAGTCCCACCAAGTTCTTCAAGGCAAATTAATTGTGAGATTTCTGAAAAATTGTCATATAGAATAATGTGATTTCTACACACCAATTCTCCTTTTCTTTGTGTCTCATAACTTAAACTGAAGTCTTCAGGTTAAGCTGAGGGTTTAGGCCCAACAGCACAGTGTCCCCTGTGGTGTAGGATGTCAACGTGAATTACAGACCGTGGCTTGCTACTTACACCAATCCTCCAGCCAAAATAAAGCTCCAGATTGATACAACTTGATTCATGAAAACATACCTGAGGGGAATATCAGTGAATATTAGACTGATCAATTTAGATATATGGAGTTTAGTTATAATTGGGTTATGAGAACACAGTTCTCATAATTGCTTCATTAGTTTCATTGTGGTATGAGTTTCTCGATGGTATCACTTGCATTGTTAAACATAAAATGTGATATATCCAGGTGGTTAGAAATGGCGGAAACCAAGGGTCAAGGTACCAGTGGTCTTGGTTATCCCAATTCTATTGTTTTGTCAGTCTGTTTCTCAATGCAGGCTCCAACATCAGCTCTAGTTCCTGAGCACTGTAGCATTGTATATTTTAAATACATCTGTAAAAAGAATCAATAGACCGTCTTTGATTGTCTACCAATTACTCACTTAATTCGCCCTTCCCTATGGAGCTGAATCTCTGTTTAGTCTCTGCGTATGGTAGCCCCCCCAAGACCTACAATTGAGTTATTCAATTGTAGCCGTCGAGATCTACAATTGAATAACTCAGATCGACTCTGCATGGAGACAGTCTAGTACATGAGAGGAGATACATCATTTATGATGATGTATGATCTCTGGTATATCATCAAAACAACAGACTGAATGTACTATGATTCAAACCTTTTGTGGGGAATACATACGCCTCATTTCGCCTCTGTGTGTTATATATTCCATTAATATGTGTAACCTGAAACAATCAGAGATTCTCTATGCGCTTCATTTAGTTGCAGCAAGAGGCGAAAGCTTAAACCCATGTGGTTCTAGTTTTAATCCCTCCCTATGCATGCTTGGGGAACCTAAACCCTGGAGAGTCTGTCTTCACCCTTCTACACAGCCAAGGTAATCTAGGTTCGATTGTTAGCAGAATCTTGGACAGACAGACAGGTAGGCAGACACCAAGGAAAACAAGTCTACAGCACAGTCTGAGAAATCAGCATGCTGCCTCCACCTCTCCTACATAGTCCAGGAGTCAAAAAGGACTGCAGAACAGAGATGCAGAAAATAGCAACACTCAAAATAGCAATAAACACAAGAATAACCCTAAATTGCTTAAAGCTTAGCAAATACTGTAGCATTTTTTGTAAATAATTTCTTCATGGCTATTCATTTTCTTTGAGCATGTTGTGACAATGAATATCTCTGCAGTCAACTTTAACTTCATGAGCTACATAAGAAATCATGTTTGAAAAATGACATTTTTGGTTGTCAAGTCCAGCTTCATGTCACATGATTGGTGTAAATGTGTTAAAACAAATTTCACTTGAACACCAACTCAATAACAATCCGGTGACTGTGTCCCAGCCATTGTCATCCTGGAGGTAACAGCTAGCTTAAGCTTCCCACTCTCAGTTAAACCTACCTGAAGAATTAAGTTTTTGATAACATGAAATTGTATTTCATATATGATGATCCCCTCCTGATGTCTCTTATAGCTTATCCATATAAAAAGTTTAAAACATAATCGGAATCAAAAGTCATTACATAAAATATTGTTATTACATATCAGTATCAGTATTTATGCGATTTCTTTACTACTTCCCATTTAAGGTCAAAAGCACTGTCTATATGTACATAACTGCTTTATTTTTAAGAGACACATTATTTTAAGTTGTTGTTTCTGGGTGTTGTGAGTCCCTTTGAGACTAACTGTGATTCAATGGTATACAAAATATACTTGACTCAAAAACCTTGAAACATCAATGTCCTTAACCTGTTTTGGCCTCTTTTGTATATTATGTATGCAATCTGTAACTATTCTACATCCTGATAATTTTCTAACTGAATACTGTGCATGTTCTCTGCTATGATTCAGCAGGTGCTAAGAGCTGAAAACTGCTGATGAATACTTATTCCGCTGTAGTCCTTACAAGGCCATAAAGATGTTTTGGTAAAAACCACAGCGATGACTTCCAAGACAGGGAGGTGACAGGAGCATTGGGACAAAGCCTCATCCTCCTCCACTCCAAACATATGAGAGAATCATCCAGCGACTGCCCTGTTCTTTAGCTGTGGGAAAATACTTAGGATGTCATTAGGGGAGCAATCTCCTTCCGGCCAAGCACAGAAAGTGTCAGCCAAGATAATAAACAAACTGACCATCGGGTTAAACAGAGAGCCTATGTTGACAAACAGACAATTTGGTGCCTCAATGTCAATAGACCACCAACTTTACTAGTCTAAGAAATTGACAATGGACATTATAAAGATGGAGACACAAGCAGGTTTATCTTTGATGTCTATTAAAACTTAATATTATCTCTCAGATACAACATTGACATACCGTCTAAATCATAATAATATAAAACCACATTCCTGCCCCATCTTTTTCTAGACTCGTTTGTCAACTCTTTTTAACGTACGGTCTAACTCTCTATTGAAATGAACCTTTCATCATTCAAAGACTGTTTTATGCCAAACCTAACAATGGCCCTGCAAATTTGAAAATACCTCAATGTTCTCTCACAGTTTGATTACTTGCAGAGGTTGATTCTTTGAGAGTTTCAGAAACAAAGCCATAGTCCTGTTTCATACATATTCATCATGCGCATCGGTAGTGTTTCTGTTAAGATGTCTGTCAATTTCCACACTGTCTTCACATCCTACTTACTATTACTTTACTATTACCAAGTTGTATTTATAATAAATAACATCAGATGAACTAAATATATTTCTCTCTCTAAATGCAAACATGGTGATGTTTACATATGATGAAGATGTAAAATGATATTTTGTTTGTGTACTTGGAAAGTTTAACTGTAGAACTATATCAGATAATAGAGAGCATCCAAAAAGAAGTAATATGGAAATGGATTAAAAACATTGCATGATAACCTGCATGTCTTGCAAAACCAGCGGGCGGTAAATGTACACATTTCTCAAGGTAAATATTGTAAATGCATTCTCAAAGAATCCCATTGAACATACATTAGAAACATGAAAGAGAGAGAAGAGATGTGAAATAAGAGGAGGCCTATGAGTCACAAGTTAAGCAAGTGATTTATCGACATGCAGGAATATCAAACCTCTCAGTTACTGGACCGCCCAACCAGCTTTTACCTCATACTCTAAGATTTTTCCAAGAACTAAAAAAGACATTTGCAAAGAATTCATAACATCTCTGTTGTCGACTCGGGTTTTCTTTTGGGGTTTAACATACATATATATATACATATATATATAGATATTGTTTTTTATGTATATATATATATATTATTTTTATTATTTTAAGATTAGCCCCAAATATTTTTTGAGTCATTTTCACATAGTTCAAAACATGTTGCCTCACACCATCCTGCTCCATTGTTAGTCCTGAAGAGTGTGGGGTAAATTCAACTTACAATTCAGAGTGGGTCAGTTGTTTTACGTGAGCCAGCTTTATAATCCAGTTTTGAGTGTGTCTAGATAACGTTACATACCAGGACACAAATCGAGCTCGCCTGTCAGCTTGGTATGTCTGTCTGTATTTGGATGGGGAGCTCCAATTAATGGCATGTAATTTCAGTAGCACTAAATGCATAAAATACTATTTCCCTCCACATGAAACGTCTATATTATTTTAAATTTTAAAATGTGATTTTGAATTTGTAGCCTATATATGTAAGTAATTTCCTCATTTTATTGAGATAGCTGGAAAGTTGAAAGCAATAAGGCATAGAGGAAGCACTGGCGGAATTGATCCTAGGCCAGGAAAGTTTTTTGCTCCAAAAAGGGGTCTCCAAAGGGGTGTAAAGCATTACATTATGTCTGTGTCTGTTTGTTCACATTCATAATTACCTTCTGTACAACCAGGACTGAACAAGTGCAATGAGAGACAAGAGAAGAGAAACAGCAAAAGGAGAGAACAGACAGCCACAGCAGGAGATAAGGAGGTGGGAGACAGATGAGTGATGAGCATATATTGTGTATCATATGTAGCCTTTAAAGTTTTATATATTGATTTTGCACAACCTGAACTGAAAAAGAGAAAAGAGGACAGAGATAAAGAGATGAGAGCAATAGAGAAATAACAGGAGGCAAGAGAAGAATTCAGAAAGGGAGGAGAGGTGAGACAGACAGCACAGTACAATATGACTGTAGGCCTGTCCAGACTGCTGTTCAAAGTGTTTACTATGCTGCTTCATTTAGATCTTTGTAGGTTCACGTCAAAGTGCACCAGATTGATGCATTTTGCTGTTGAAATTTCCCCCAGTCCCCCCTACTATGATTCTACTGCCTCTAGGCTGAGCCCTGGATGGCTGCAAAGCCCCTGCACAGCATACATAGATAACCACTTGTTTCCGCTGATCTTGCTGTTAAGACGTGTTTACATGCTAATGTGCTTAATACTGCTAATGCTAATGGTAGCAGTATTGAATTCCCCTTAACCTTGAAAGGACATGCAGGTTTTCTGCATCATACCATCCTGAAAGAAAAATCCTGTACAGAGAAGCAACTATTACAATCACCTATTGCAATCAAGCTCTGGTGAGAAATTGAGAAGATGATTGTGAACACAGAAATTTTGCAGAAACCAGGAAGGGAACAAACGTATGCAAAAAAAAAATAAGTTTCTTACAGGATGCAGGACCAGTGCCTTTGCTTGTACCTTAACCAACTTGTCACAAGTTCGAAAGTGAAGGAAAGGAAAGGAGGAGCAGTGCTGTTGAGGCTAGAAATAATGAGTTTCATTAAGAGTGGAGAAGAGAAGAAAGGAAACAAATTTACCACTTGATGCAGTGAAGAAAATTGTGCTGTTTCACTGCACTAGCCTGGAAGGAAGAAGAGTAAAGAAGACAACCATCCCATGGATATAGGTGTTATCTTTGCTTTGATTTTCATTCCAAAGTTTTGCCTTGGTTCTTAGTCATACCACAGATTACAAGAGCAGTAAGGGATTAAGAAGAAGCAATAAAAAAAATCATCCCACTTGAACTAGGCAATAAGCAGGTTTTGTTACCAAATAAGGCTGCAAGGTCTTCATTTTCTCAAGTCTGTGCTGTATGACCCAGAAATGTCTAGCCATAAGATTTGCCTAAGTATAACTTTTCAAGAAAGGCACCTTCTTTGCTATTTTTCTTGACATTCCGTGTATCTGTGGCTTGTGGTTTCCATCTCATATAAATGTTTGGATAAGACTGCGTGTTAGAAAGTATGCTTGGATCCTGTGATGATTTAATCTTCATACAGCGGATATGTGGATATTTGTGTGTATGTTGAATGGGCTGCCATGGGGATCGACACAGACCGGACTATTCAGCTCAACCTGGTTGGAGCACATCACTATGGCAACCAAGTGTTGTTGTTTGTTCCTCCCAACAGTCCACCGCAATACTAAAGAGCACAACCAGAGGGCACTTAGTTTGAACAACCATGAGAGGTTTCATTTGGTAATAATTAGTTTTCTTCAGAGCTGGAGCTGTGGTTCACTTGGCATAGGTTGAGCCAGGATGCACACAGAGCAGAGAGAAACTAAAACGTGACACCAAATACCAGTGAGTCGGTCCAAAAAAGTGTCCAAATCATTTGTAGTCTCAGTTGTCCAGTGTATTAAGATAATCATGTCATTGGCCATCAATATTTAAAGTCCTGCATCTCTTATGTGAATATTACACAGTCTACAGTATTTGAGACCATAGTTGTCCAATTACCACAAATAATGATTTATTATGTAACAGTAAGTGTCTTTGCCAAGCACAGCATTCCTATAGATCATTTGGGCTGTGGCAGATATTTACAATGCAATTTTAAGAAATCTAATCCCTGAGCAATGTCTGGTGAAAAGCAGTAAGTTCTTATTATACATGTAAAGTCTTTTAGATGATTCTGTTGGGCTAGAGACTCCACATTACTCACATCCTGATTGCACAAGCAAATTACATATTTGAGTGTTTGAGTGCTTACATTTCTGCTAAAGCCAAGGCAAGAAAAATCAAAACTTTTTAGGGGAAAAGGACTAATGAACTTGCTGATGGTTTGGAAGGTGAGGCCCCAACACAGTATCAGTTGAATTTGTTTATGGAAGACCAAGGAATAGGGACATTTTATGCAGAAACTTAACTGGCCCAAAGATTAAACTCATCTAGACTTCTCTCTGGTACATTTGTAACTTGACTTTGAGCAGAACAGATAAGCGATCACTGATACAAACATATTTGGGTTCAAGAAACTTCAAGAAATATCATTAAGTCATATCATATGACTTTTGGTTGTTTTCTTTGTTGGTTTGCCAGGTTGATCTAGTTTGCTAATCTCTGTGATAAATTCCCCCTTAGCTGCCATGAACACACTGGGCTTTCTACAAACTGTTCGTGTGAAGCAGCTGTGAGGCAGATTTATTGGTTCCACTGCCATGCAAACCTCTGAGGTCAAAAATCACCATGACACTTTAGGGACCACTATGTGCTGCAAGATAGTGGTGATTAAGCTGTGATTCAATAGTGTAAGTAGGACATGACCGGCCATAGTGCAATGAAACGTTTTGTACATTGTTAGGGATCCTGAGCAGATGGACTGAACTATTACGCTGGTGAATGGGATGAAAGTGATGCTTTTCTCCTCCTGGAGTCCAAGTCTTGCAGCGAAGTGACAATCGTGATGACCAGGGGCTATATGTATAAACCATGTGTACGTGCAAAAAGTGTGCATATGCCACTTTTTTTCCCCAACAAAAATCCACAGGCAATGAGAATGATAGCCTTTATTTATATTATTGTCATTATTATTATTATGTATTATTGTTGAGTAAGAATAGCCTACACCCTACACACGTGTGATTGGTTGTTAAAACGTCACTATATGAAGGCTGTAGCCGTGCATAATGGCTCGCACAGGCACTGGATTCTCTCCCCCAAACCTCAACCTGTTTGCTGGAGGCACCAGGGTCTTCATTGTCTTCATGGGCATACCAACTTCCATCTGGGCAGGTGGATCTGTGTCTCCCAAGTCATCAGACACAAAGCCACTGATGGCAGTTTGGCCCATGATACAAGACACAGAGAGAGTGCTGGGGTCCCCTCTCCTTCTCCACTGGGTCCCCTCTCCTCCTCCACTGGGTCCCCTCTCCTTCTTCACTGGGTCCCCTCTCCTCCTCCACTGGGTCCCCTCTCCTTCTCCACTGGGTCCCCTCTCCTCCTCCACTGGCCGCTTCTTGGCATGCTTAAAATCACACCACTTCTTAACCTCGTCAGGTCCAGGGCTCAGCTCTAACAATGTTTACTGCTACAGTCACCTTTTTCCATTCAACATATTTTATTTAGTTTGTAATGCCAGAGCCCTCCAAATAATAGGCGTTTCTTTTTTCTATTTTTCCCAACCATTATTTTAACTTCACGGTCTTCTTCTCTTGCGCTTCTTCGTCAATGCTTCAGCCATTTGTCCTCAAAACTAAACTAAAGATGGCTTTATATGTAAACCAGGCTAATTGGGGATGTGTTGGAAGCTATTTATAGTAAATTGTGGGCGTGGTCATAAGGCATGTGCATGTGCACACAATTTCAGGATGATGAACAGGCGTATGCAGGGTTTTATAAATCTGACAAAAAGACTGTGTATGCATGTTTTCTGTTTTGTGTGTACACAGATTTCTACACCTAAATATACACAAAGTCCCTGGCTGGGAACACTTTTAAGGGTCAGATGCAACCAGAGAAACCCCATCACAGTAATTAGCTTCATGAGCACATAGACAAAATGTTCTTGTCCATATGATGCATTGTTAACACAAATATTCAGAGCTAATTGTTAACATCTGGATAAAATTAATGGGATCATACCAAAACATTCTCCAGGCTTTTGATGAGTGGGTCTGTTCCCCATGCCTGAAATCAAATCAATGATTAGTGTGACACTGAAGACAAAGTGTGTGCTTTTAGCTATTGCACCTGACTATACATCAACCCTGCTCATATTCCAAATGCTAAAATGAACAAAAGAAATTGATGTTTTGCTACCATTGCAAAGTAACATTGCTAACTTTGTAAAAACAAAACAGAAATATGTTTACTTTATAATTCAACTCATGTTTCCTGGATATTTAGAATATTACATCCAAAAATAGAGTAGAATTTAGTCTCCCTAAGATTTTGGACTCTTCGTGTTTGTTCTAATCTTATTATAGCAATTCTATTTCTGAGACTTGGCTTTACTCAGTTGATGGATCCTTAACTTCTGGTATGTGTGATTTTATATCAGTTAAACTAAGCATTACTTTTTATGACATTTATTTCTGCAATCCCCCATCAATAGATGCATCTACTTCATAACTCATTACAGATTGCATGCTTAAAATTGTAACAAGTAACCAAATCTATTAATTTACTCTAAGATCAAAGATATAATAATTTATCACTATTTCAAATTGGGCCAAATACAGTATAATGTATAATTCCAAGTCTGAAGTACCTGGAAAAATACCATGTTCAATTATCTTTGTGAGTAATTCAATATCTAATCAGATACTTTTGAAATGTATATGTAATCAGATTTTATTATTGTAACTAACAGATTAATTATCATTTTAAATGAATAGAATCACATTACATGTAATTTGTTACTCTTCAACCCTGCAAACATGATACACATTTCTCCCTGCAGAAAAAGAACAAGTAGAATCCCAATACAATTCTCTATGTAGTACTCAGGGCAAACCAAACAGGGGCCATCACCATCCTTGGACTATTACTCCTGTCACAATGTGTTTCCCAGTTACTGCAACAAGCAGAATTTCAGTCAGGATGTTCAGTGATTGTTCAATGATTGTGGAACCTCTTTTGCCTTCTGGCAGGCATATAGCCAGACAGTGTCAGAGAGGAGAATGTAATTTTCAGATTATGTAAGAGGCAGAGTATGACCTGACTATAAGAGCAGGGTCGTACGTCATTGTGTATGTCAGGGTGGAGGTCGACATCCGAGGCATCTACACCTGACTGATGGTGGGGCCTGGATGGCAGGCAGATGGAGGTGAATGGAAGGAAGATGGATGTGTCCTGATGAGGAGGTGAGGGCAGTGAATAGGTGGCAATAATGGGGTCAGATGAGTGAACTCATTAACAGAGAATGAAAAGGAGGAGCAGAGGCCATTTTGTCACTTCCCATGTAGCCTCTGATTTGATCTGAAATAGAGGCCTGTCAGTCACTGTAGCATACTGTGCGTAATGAGAGGAAGTCTACCAGTTCTATGATTCTTCTCATATTATACCATAAGGACTTTTGTCCCATATGCAAGAGTAATAATGCTGTTGATGAATGATCCAGAACATATTTAAAAGTTTTCAATTGGTGTATTTGCTATTGCCATGTTGTTTATTTCTCATGTGCCTCACTGCACCCAGCTGCTGTGAGTATAATGAGTAGGTAGGTGAGACTTTACCTGAAATTAAATACATATTGAATAAATAGAAATTCAGCAGTCACAAGAGTTTGCTGATTTTTAAAAATTTTTCGGTTGTATTGGTTGCTGCTCTGACTGTTATATGCCAGTTGTTGTTATATATAATTTATGGCCACTGGATTGCAAAAGAGTGTTGACACGCTAGAATAAGTCTGCTCAATTTACAAAACCACACAGACATATTCCTGCTCAATGGCTTTAATTTGACTGTTTTGAAAATGTAAATTGTAGAAGAAACACTAGCATGCAGCTCTTTATGCAATCATTTTGGCATTTGCTACATTTAATGAGGTTTTTAAGAGACCCAAGAAAAACAAGCCTCTTCTGTTGTGTCAATCTTTTTCTCACAGACAATATAGTTATTTTATCCCATGTTATTTGATTAGCTGAATTTTGAAATAAAATCCCAGCAGTTGTTACTTTGTCTTCACCAGATGAGTCTCCTGGATCATTACAGTGCCTTTTCAGAACTGAATTCCTCATCAAGAGTGTCCTGTGATTTGAATGTCTCTCTACCTGAATGTACACCAAAACACAAAAGTGCCCTAACCGATGCAAAAAGGGAGCCATAGTCCTGGCACTCTCCTCAATATTCCCCCTAATTGCTCTAAGCTCCACTTACTATTGCAGTCTGATGTGGGTAATAGGCAGTGATTGCTTAGTGTTTGCAGAAAATGGCTCTAATTTCAACTGCCAAATTACCTGCTCTTTCCAGATATGATTGGGCAAGATGTCCTCCATAATTAGATGACTAAACTGTTGTATCACATGGAGTCTCTTAACTATTATACCATGCACCTGGACTTGGTCAATCAGAAAAAGGTCATAAAATGTACAATACTTTAGAAATGAGTGTATATTAGACAGTTGAACAATGACATAAAATGTGTTATCCCATGATCCTGACCAAAACAAACCAAATAGTTTGAAGTATTTTGAAGTTAGAATCGGTGAGCGATGACGTGCCTACAAGAAACAATCCCTGTCTCCATCAAATGCCTATCTCTTGTCTTGTCAAATGCCCAGCCTTTGTGTCTGTTGATGAACTCTAAATAAAGAAAGGCCTTTGATCCCAAAAGCCCGCTTAAATGTGATAACTCTTCAGCAGCTACTTTATGATTAACTGACACCAGCTGGGTAACGTTAATGACTTCTGCAACTGCTTTTGTTGAAACATCTCTATTGGGAATACAATTTGTTTTCAAGGTCTCAAGGTCACAGGATTTATGACATTTTTGCATATGAATATGAAGGAAAATGTCAACATGCACAGAAATTAAATCCTTACTTCAGTCATGCATAAAATATAAAACAAATGCACATTAGCTTTTATCTGTTTTGGAGTACGTCACTTGTAATAATTATCAGCATTGACCTTTTTGTTCAAATGAAGGTTATGCTCATAATAGTTCATAATAGTATCCTGCATGCAAAGATTTGCAAACTCTACCCTTGAGTTTTGGAAAATCCAGCAACCTTTTACAGCGGTGTATCTTAATAAAGGTTATTGCTGGAAACGGCTGGATCATTTTGAAAAAGAGATTAGAGGGTGAGTCTCTGTGGATCCCCGTTGTCATACATTCTGTAATTCTTCATTCAGACTGAAGAGAGTCAAATTTGTATTTGTCAAGCTACTATGAACCTGAACTCAATGTTGTACTCTTGACTTCTGACTGTCAGACCCACAGACCTAAAATACAATCAATGAGAAAATATACTTGTTAATTTACAATATTATGCTTTTAGGTGGTCTGGTTCTGTGCATGTGAGGGCAGCTTGCTAAGGAAAAGCCCAAACATTAGCTTTGTAGACTGCACTGGGTGAGCAACCTTTGTTGAAATGAATGGGTGGCCATTTTCTTATACTGTCTCCAGTTCTTCTAAAAACTAAACTAAACTCCTTGGGAAGCATTCACACATTCAGTCCTTGGCTATAAGCACAAGTAACAAGTTGCTTTGTCAACCAAACGAACTGCAGTGTTAAACTGTTAAACATAAAAAGAGTCAATTGTGCAGAAGTGTGACTATAACTAGTAATTATTATTTGTATTACCCTGGACTGTGGACTGCAGCAGCCATGTTTGACACCCTTCTGATATTTGTAGTGTCAGGTGGGAGATATCAGAGCCTTCAAAAATGAGTGTGGGACATGGTGACATGATGTTGGGTGAGACATCATCGCAAGTCTCTTTGTGCCAAAATAGAGAATAGCAGTTGAATTCCACATACCATGGTTGACGTCATGACGTCACTACAAACTAATCACTACTCCATAAACAACCTAGTGAAAAGTCAGTCAGTCATTTTTATTCATTATTTCTGTATTTGCTATATATAATTCTCTGTGTGATTCATTGACCAAAATGTGCTGTAATGATTCTACAGTGTCATCAGCTACAAACCACTCATTTGTGCTCAGTAATGTTATGCAAATCCTTTTTATCAAACTTATAGTTTGATAAAAAAAACAACAACATGAGCACGTACATGCACTTGGCCTGGAATACCAATGAATGTGTGTTGCTTTCACACTGGCCCAGGCCCCAGCTGCTGTAAGCATCCAATGTGAAGCCTTGGCTTTCAAACCCTTGTTTCTGCCAAATTAGAGCTTCTTCTGAGAGCAGTCTGCCACAGCTCAGAGTCCACTTGTGTGAATGAGGCTCTCCAGCAATTAACAGCAATACAGAGGATCGCAGCTATCTCTATCACTTCTGACCTTCACACATGCACACATAAAAACAGTTGGAAGGCAAGAGACACTAAGAAACAAAGAGGAAAGGAAATGAAATCAATGATGAAAAGATCAAGAGGCAGAAGGAGAAATTCAGAGGAGAGGATGTGAAATGGGAAAGAGAGAAATTGAAAGAAAGATATTAAATAAGGACATGAAGAATCCATGTGAAGACATATATAAATATGGTATAGAATATATGGTATGGAATAATAGAAGAATCATAACAGTATGATAGGGAGAAGGTGTCTGCATGACTGTCTTCACAACAAGCAGAGTTTTAGCTCTCAACCCCGATCTTGACCAGGGTCGATTTACCCAGGTCAACCCTTTCACACTGATGGGTGGATCCATGTCTTTCCCACTGATCCAGTGTGAAAGTGTGGTAAGGGAAAGTACAAAGCACGACCCTGCAGGACCACCTATGACCTTAAAAATATATTCAACATGTGATGTCACTTTGTATATAATATTCATACTGGTACAATGACTGTATTAGGAATGGTATCCACTTGCAATAAAAAAGAAAACAGAAAAAGAAAGTTTTATCATTGCTGGTTGTCACTCCTGATAAACATTATTGAGCTGTCTTCTAGTCTCCAGATGAGATTAATGCTTAATAGTTATCCATGGATAGATTGTAATGGCACTCTGCCAAGTTTCATGACAAACAGATGGCATGTGACCACACCAGGGCTTCTACCAAGTCCTGTGGTGCTTGATTAGAAGGTTTGTTTACATCCAGAGCAGTGTAGGAATAAAAAAGGCCTTCTTCAAAGAGTGAGCACTGGACGGATAATTGCATTTGTTTCTGTGGCTTTTTTACTCTCTATCTATAATATAGCTCTTGTCTTTATTGTTGTTGGTTTTACAGGCAAGGTGGATAAATAGTAGCTCATGATTTCCCAAGCTCTTCTTCAAGCTCCATGTGGATTGCTGAATTATTTATAAACTCTGAATTCAGGTACTGTAATCCTCTTCTCTCCAGCTATAGGCAGGTATCTTTAGAATTCTAGGATGAGTGTTTTGCATTTATCCTACTTATGAAGCTGCATCATCAGAGGAAAATGCATGTGACATTCATATAAAGTCTCACACTGATCTCTATGCATTGTGTTCCCTGACTTATACCTGCCTAGATCACTTGTGGAAGTTGTACCGCATGTCATAGATCAAACCTCTTTCTACAGAACCTGTCCATGAACACTCGTGTCCTTGCACCCGTTCAAAAAATAAGGGTAGATCAGAGCAGATCAGAGCAGGATCAAAAGCACGGTGTTATGTCCTTGAATAAATTGGTATGTTTAGCTGAATGACCCTGAAACTAGTTTCAGCAAACAAAGATGTCAGTGGAATGCAAGTCAGGGGGCTCAGCTTCAGGGGCAGTCAAGGTTGACTCTTACTACAACTCTCCACCTATTATTTCTAACCCTTTTAGCCCAAAGTTTTATGCTGTTCCATAAATTGAGGGATTCAGTTCCAACACTATTGTTTAAATATGATATTTCTATAATATGATAAGAATGACAATACCACCGTAAAACAACTAATGAGATTGGTGACACACAAGGACTGCTTAGGTTCGAATAGAATGAAGGTTTCCCATAATATACTTAGTAAAAGTAGTACATTTTTTTATCTACATGCTTTAATCTGCTAACCTTCTTAGACAGTAAATGAGCTCTATTTAATAAAAAACTATGGTGTAGGCTCTGTTTGGATACTATATTCCAGATATAATCAAAGCAGGTTCAAATCAGCACTTGACAGATATTGTTCTTCTACAGATTTTAAGCCCATTTACTGTGAATTACTAACAGTACACAAAATGTTTTACTCTTAAATAATACTGCTACGGCTGTGCACAAATCAGAAGCAGAATCTGTCAGGATGGTAACATTAGGCAGCTAATGGAGTCGCAGAATTTAATAAATGAAAAGGCTTTTCTTGCTGTGAAAGGATTTCTGGCAATGCAAAGAGAAACTCACTTTGATCTTTCAAGCATGAAGAGGGCCAAAGCCTCCACCTTGCCCCGCTCACCTCTTTCCTCAATGTAATGTCCCTAAACCACCCATGTAATGTGTGGAAATACCTTGGCTCATGGCTTGTGAAGTCCTAGTTTGGAAGAGAAAGTTTGTCCATGTCCATGTAACTGCTGTATGGAGGGAATTGTGGTCTAGTAATCAGAAATATATGATAGGATGAATACAAATAATAAATACGATTCACAAAAATAAGAAAATGTCACTTATTTTTGACTGCATTTGTGAATCAAAATAATTTGTTATGTAGCTTGCATATATTTGTGGATTTTTGAGACTTTTATTTTGCCTGTAGTTGCCAAGGAATCCGCAAATGCTAGCTTCAGCGGGGCTCATCAGTTTGGCTAATCTCAAGGCATTGAATAGTTATCTTTCTCAGATGCAGAAAGTCGAGATATCTAGGGATCTAGTTGAGCAAGGGAGAGAGGGAGGAAACTGAGGGAGGGATGAGGGGAACAGATGGCTTGTAGATCAGTACATTCAGGGAGTGATTCTGTGGTGCTGTAGATGGAGAGATGACAGAAGTGCCTGGTAAGGCTGTGGCACATGGGTCTGCCAACATCATGGTACTGGTGCATGGTGATGGGGAAATGGCAGGTGATGACATGGTGGCGGTGGTCTCTCAGGGGGCTGGGGATGAACAGGCTGAGATGATGGAGGAGCCTGTGGAGATGGCTGGAGTGAGCAAGGAGATATGGTGGTAGAGTTGCTTGTTGAGGAGATGGGAGAAGAGCGTGCCTAAGCTTACTTGGAACCCTTTTTTCCTGCTTGACCAATTTCAGGAAACTTGGTGGTTGTCATGAGTCCCACTCATTTTATTGCTGTTCTCCATCAGGATCTGACCTGATTTTCCCCTGGACCTCTGAGCCGTTTTCAGTCATACTTTTGAAGTCATCATCTTGCCTCTTGAGGCCGTCTGAAATAACCTCCTGGGCTGTCATGTCCTCAACAGTATCTGGTATCAAGGAGTAAAAATTAATAAGCTACTGGTTATAGACACATGCAGGTTATAGCTAGTACAATGCCGGTTATAGCTAGAACAGTGCAGACTTACTATGAACACTAACCTCTGACTGATACCTGGCCTCACTGTCAAACATCAGGAAAAACTGATTATATCTTATTTTAACTTGGACATTTGTCCAGATATCAAACATGGTTGCTTTCAGATATTTATCCCACTTTGCTCAACCTGCTAGATAATGCTATCCCCTATTGTCTAGTTGAAGTAGAAGTTCACGTCCTAGCTTATCTTGCAGAAAAAAATCAAAGTAGCTGTGCAAATGACCTTGTGATAGTGTCATTTCATCTCTCAACTCGCCTATTCTGCAATGTTGCCGTCCATTCATCTCCCAAACAGCTCACCTTTGGCCATTTACTCTGATTTGTAATTGAATTTAGCAACTAGTATTTATACCTGTGAATAGTCAATGTGGCCAGTTGGTACTACAATCTACAATTTTTTTATTTTTTTATTTTTTTATTTTTTAAATATTTATTTATTATTCCATATGCTTGCAAGGTCTGGGCCGTTTTAACTTGACATTGGTCCAGTCAGTGGATTGGTCTGACTGGACCAATGGATGTGTCAACATGTCCACGTTGTAAAGACAAAGACAAAAATATGTTTTACCAGTGATTTTTTAATGTTGTGAACAGAGTCGGCACTCCCGTCTCCGCTGTAAACACTGTCTAGGACATCGCTCTGAACCTGGGTTTTCTCCAAACCGTGCTATGCCGGGCCACCGTCCAAACACATTTCAACTTCACCAACAGACTCCATCTGGTCTCCCGCTGCTTCCTTTGGATCTATGTTTCTATTTTCCTACAAATGCTAGCACAGTGACTCCATATTACCCATATTAATAGTCTTCATTATATGTTTCAACACTCAGCGTGTCATTGCTATCAATTCCTGGTTGCTGCTATTCAACATTTCCTCCTTCATTTTACACTCAAAACAAAACGCCTGGTTAAACTGTTTACCAGCTACTAATTTAGCTCCTTATAAATTACTTTTTAACGTTGCCACTTACTACTTACCTTGCTGTGGTCAGCAAATACCTACAGCACAAAGACCGCACAAGTCGGCACAATGGCAAGCTCCCGGCTCCAGAGATGCATGATTTTAGTAAATAATTAATCATTGGTGCCAAACACCCAGTATGTTGTGTGATATGGTTACTCCTTAGTGTTTTTGTAACGTTACATCATCAGGAATTAGTATTGTGGCTTGAATCAGTGGGAGAAATGGTACTGTTTGCCTCTAAGCAATGCCTTGAACCTGGGCACAAAGTGTCGAGCATAAGAAATAGCAATAACGTTCGCAGGTCCTTGACTGACAGACAGTAACATCTTTGTCATAGCAATGACAAATGGCTTTGTGTAATTGGACCATAGTGAACACATACACAAACACACACACAAGCGGCTCCAGGAAATTCAAAGTCAAGTCACGGTCTGCAATGCGTGTCACACACACGTGCGCAAGCACACAAATACATATACATACGTTTGATCACACAACGTGTCGGTTTTACGTTGGAATGCCTGACGTGTTTGCATCCCTGATATGTCAGTTTCTTCACACACACACACACACACACACACACACACACACACACACACACACACACACACACACACACAGAGACTGTTGCATTGACAGCAAGCACATTCACATTTTCTTCAGAAAATTAATGTAAAATGTATCTAATCTAGTTTCAGTTCAGCAGAAATG
>CABFOQ010023173.1:32755-48660 GCA_900660455.1 Gephyroberyx darwinii
TCTGCCAGGTAGTTTCCATTCTAGCTGTCTAATCGGGGAGGGGTTTAGCCCAGGTGAATGCAAGTAACTACCTGGTAGGATAGAAAACCAGCAGTACTCTGGACCCAGAGGACTACTGGCTTAAAGAGTCACTTTTCTAGATAGTGGAAGATGGTATGTAAACAGAGAACAAAGCTGGTAGTAAGTATCACAATGCAATGACAGCGGGAAGAGAGGGAAGAGAATATCTACTCACATGAGATTCGTATTCAGGGTCCATGGTGTCTTTATATCTGAAACAAAGAATGTGAGCCAATAGAGAGACAAATGCCAAAATCCACCCACATGCACACACACACACCAAAACACACACACACACACAGAGACTGTTGCATTGACAGCAAGCACATTCACATTTTCTTCAGAAAATTAATGTAAAATGTATCTAATCTAGTTTCAGTTCAGCAGAAATGGCAGTGCTGTCCACATGAATACAGGTTTTTGTGTGTCAGGTTTTTGTCACTGTGTCTCAAGTTCCAGGATTGGGTTTATTTACTGTTTCCAATGAACAATTATGGCACATGCAATAATACAAACCTATCTTCTAGTGGTCAAATTAGAAATTAATTTAGATTCATTAGAAGATAGGTTTCAGGTGAGCCATGCAATAATTGTTCAGTATTTTTGTAATTATTTTCAAAAGTCTGCTAATTCAATGATATTTAAGCAAAATACACAACGAGGGTACTACACAAATGTTCACTTTTTGTTTAGTTTAGTCCCATGGCAAGTTCCTTGGCAACTACGGGTGTAACAAAAGTCTCAAAAATCGAAAGTTAAATGCAAGCAAGCCGCGTCACAAATGAAATTTGAGTCACAAATGCAGATTCAACAATTTAAAGGACAACATTTGTGAATGTTTTTTTAATTGTATTCATCATATCATATATTTGTGTATTTTCGTGAGTCTTCTTTTCCCAATTCCCTCCATGCTGTTGTCATCTGCCTTTGAACATCAACAGACTGTGGAAAGTGTAGTTGTTACATTAGGATTTTTTTTCTATAACTGCATCTAAATTATTTTTTTTTATTCTTCCTTAATTTTCACTGCCTTGCTCAGTGATAACAGCTATACTTTCACAGTTTTCAAATAATAAAACAATTAGTAAGCTACATGACCTTGTCTCAACTCGACAGAATAGCTTGCTGAATCACCAATTATTTTCGTCAACCTCTACCCTGATCTCCAGGGGAAACATTGTTCTATTAGTTAAGGTGATTCGTGGTTACTCATTGCATGTGCAAAGAAAGACTGATAGTTTGTCTTGATGTGTTTGTTGCCTGCCCACTTGTTTGCCTGTCCTCCCCTCCCAGTGGGCCGTGTCAGCCCCACTAACACAAAAACCCCTTGGGATCATATGAGTTTGGAGGTTAAGTCAAAGATTGTGGGAACTAATCTTTAGCAATGCTTTCCCTTCCTCTCAGATCCCATTGCAGACCTTACTGGACACATCTTCAGCGGTAGGTCCTACACTGAGATCTGGTGGCTATGAGGAACTCAGTCTGCAGCTCTGTTGAATGGTAATCCTTATCTTGATAAGAAAGGAAAACAAAATGTCATTGTTGTCTGTTACTGTTAAATATTGTATAAATGGATGATAACCCCTGTCTTATTTGGGCTACGAAAATGCTAGGTCCTTATGTATGATATATACTCAAAGAAAGATTTCCATTGGCATAGTCAAACTGCAAATCCTTGGTTCACAGAATGTTAACAGATCAAGCTGATCAGATGCTACACTGGTATCAGGAGTGACCATCCAACAGGAGTCATCTGTGTGGGATTTGATGTGGAGAAGCGGGATAGTCGGGACCTGAAGTATCAAGAGTTCAGGGATTATACTACCGTTCATTTTCTGTCTGGGTGTATGTTATTTCAGGTTCACTGAAGGTTCATTTTCATGGCCGATTTGGTTTCACTGAAGTGATGTGCTACCTGCTGGGCTTAGTTCAACTGGCCAATAAAGACAGCACATCGCTTCTTCATTCAGTGTACTCCCCTCATTTGGGCTACATAACCTTCACCAATCAATGGCTACACCCTCCTGAGGTCTGTTCAACAGATTGAAAAGATTGAAAACAGAGTAATGACATTATTTGCATAATCTCATGTAAAAACAAATTATTTAGCTAGTGCATCCAATATGAGATACAGTAGCCACCCTCATTAAAAGGACACCCACTAGAATTGCATTCCATGTTTGATCCTTAAGTGATTGTGCCTGACGCTCTTGCCACTACTGGGTTGGACGGAAGAGTCGCTGGGACAGAGAGACAGACAGTTTGCTGATAACTGGGCCAGTAAAAACAGAACTCAAAATATGCTGGCTTCTGGTCTTTTCAGTCTTCTCTCCATTCTGCCTTTTCAGGCAGAGGGCAGGCTTGGTCTGTCTCCGGTCTGTCAGAGAGTAGGTAAGCATCAGTCCCAGCCCACCTTCACTGTGCACTGTGACAGGTTAGTTGGTGGAACAAAGGCTGACTGCTAATCACCCTAAACTCTCATAGGAACGTCCCCGCTGAGCTACTGCACCTGCTCCCCGTCTACAGCTGATACACTACACCCCACTGCCACAGTGATCTTTACTTTGTTGTTGCAGAAAGAGAAAACTTATTTTCATCTTTTTCAGACTCTTTTTAAAACTGTACTGATGTTGAAGGATGTTGAAATTCAAGAGCAGTGGGAATGATCAATAATGGGTGGCTGTTAATTCATTATTTAAGAAAATATACCATAAAACTAGAGGAAAAGTGTTTGTCAGAGTTTGTGTGAGATTATTTTTAATATAATTCCCATAGTATACATAGAACCGATTTCATTAGTTGCAGAACGGTAATAGAGAAGGTGTTTCTAAGTGTTGGCTATTTACTATGAATTATGGCATAAAACGTTTACCATCCTAAACCTGTGACAAATACAGTGTAGTTATTTGAACTGATGTAAATAATGAGGTCATTTTGTTTTGTATGCATTTACCTGCTTAGTTACAACTGTAATGTCATCCTTTTCTGCCAGTCCAGCATCTCTCTCTCTCTCTCTCTCTCTCTCTCAAGAAGTCCAACTTTTCAACATCCAACAACCACAGTAGTTTTATTGTACTCTGCTCACCTTTCCTCTAACTACTGCCTCTGTGAGGCCCTTCCATTAGTTTCAATTAGGGCATTTGTGTCAAATGGCAAATCAATACTTAATTACCGCTGCAGCCACATGGTAGCCAAGCTGTGGTTACAGACAGTCCTGGACTGGCCAATCAGGAGAGCTGGGAGAACTCCCTGCCTGCTTGGTTTGGCCCGCAGTCATGGCTTTAAAATACAAAATGGAAATATTTAATTCACTTAGGCTACAACAGCACAGAGCAGCCAGTCAACTGATATTTGTACTACCCCCCCGTCCTGTCTCCCACCTATTGGTTTGATTCTCTGCTTGTGATGAGATGCGATTGGCCACACAGCATCAGCAAACAATGCATACCTATTGACAACGTACCTATTGCAGCTGTATAAGAAGATGGACAGTCACAGTCAGAAAAAGAGTAAATGGATTTCCATTACTTTTACCGGAGGTCAGCGTGTGTGTGTGTCTATAAACACGCAAAAAACAAAAAACTCAGTATTTAGACTACAGTTGATTAGGGTAATACATCTTTGGTAGACAAAGGTATTGCAATAATGGCATCACTTTTGCCCTTTCTTGTGGTGTGGGTTGTTTCCAATGGACAATATCAATTGAAGGGATTTTACAGTCAATATACTGTAATAGAGGCTACAGTATTTTGTGGTCCCCATATGTAAGGTTATGTCTTATTATTTATAATTATTACTCCAGTCTGGCCCTGGTTTCAGGTTGTGTTGCATAATGAGGAGCAGTACAGACACAATGATTTATAACTGAAAAACATTGGCTAGTTTGTGTTGTCAATGAGCTAAAAGTATTTGTAGTTATTATTTCCAGTCAACGGTATGATTGCTTTGTTTGTTTAGGGAGGTATCCACTTGATCTTTTGTCCTGTGAAAACTAGCCTTTTGCTATGGAGAACCAATGAACTACAACATCTTTGCACAAATCTAAAAACCTAAAGGATTAGACCTCGCTTTTTATATCACTTTGATTTAAATGGACAAATACAAATGTGAAATATGCATGCATTTGTGTGTATGTGTGTGCGTGTGCGTGTGTGTGTGTGTGTGTGTGTGTGTGTTGCTTACATTTGGGTATACTTTTTCAGCTTCCATTCGTCCTCCATAAGCTGCTGTGTTAATTTAATGAGGTCAATGGACTGTGACATTTAATTGAACCCCTTGACCTTTTCAGTCACTCAGTCAGGATATCACAAAAATACACTAGTACTCTGTGGCTGTAATACACTTTTCACCCAAAGAATATCCTCCCTCCAGAAACATTATATATTGTGCATATAATGACATACCAAATTAGATTTCAGCTAAGATATCACATTCGATTCAGGTTACCTTTAGAGGTAGACCTACAATAGGTCTCAAGGTTAGCTAAATAAGCCTGACAACCAATTTGTAGGCTCATAATGCTATTTGTTTTTCTGTCTCTCGGGAAGCTGCACAGTCTTGGATTACATGTACCAGAAGTGCTGAATGATATGGATGATGGCAATGCACACAACCTGGCCCATGAGTCCTGTGAGCAATGATGACTTCCCTGTGGAGTTGGTGGGCTTGCCCTCGGACACATTGGGACACACAATACACTATACATGGAGAGTTAATTGCCAACAAGGAAGTTCACAAACTTATTCACTCTCATTGTGCCAGCAAGAGTCACAAAGAGCCAGCAAACAAATCTACTACTCAACAGTAGGGAATGATCAAGTGAATCAATCAATCAAGTTAAGTGAATCAAGTGAATCAATCAAGTCACAGCATTACTGGAAACCACACACACACACAAACACTCACTATCCCTATGCCCACCCTCAACCCTCCTCTCCTCAGCTGTTCAAGGTCATAAGAATGGGTGTGTTGTTCTGTTATGGATCAGGTCCAAAACTACAAGGTGCTCTTAGGACACTGGTGCAGTTCCAAAATACAGTTTAGTTGTGCATTTTAGCTTCATTAGGAGTATATTTTTTATAGGTCAGTGACCTCTTGGTTGGTTGGAAACCACTGAACTTTGATGGAGAGTAATTGATGAACAATGAACAGGAACTCTATATTTACCCACTCTCTTGAACACTTTAAATCAAATTCGGAAATTTTATTGATGGCAGGTAAAGTCATCCTGCAGATGCTTTTTTTACTTTATGAAAATATATATATATTTTTTAGATGCTGCTGCTACTTCAACAAGAGAAAGAATGATAATAATACAAAATTGCTGGCAGCATCATGAGCAGATGATGCAATGGTGACTGAGTTGAATCAAGTGGGTTAATAAAAGTGGACTGGTATTCAAAGCAATTTGAAGACTCTCCACAACTGGCTAAGAGCCAACAAGATGTGTTCTGACATTTAAGGAATCAAAGATGATAGCACTACGCTGGCACATGGAGAATGTCAGGAAATCATTGAAATATGCTGAGTTACTGTGCATCAACTGTGAGTCAGATAACATAGCCGACATCCCTCCCATCCCTACTCAATAACATCCGCCCTTTCCATCCTGGCAACAGGTGCTGCGTCATCCAGACGGGATGTTGTGGGAATATATTGGGCCTCTGTTTCCCACTGCCTGGCTCTGTTCTTAATGGCAATGAGCAGATGCAGCAAAACATATGTATACTGGCCACATGTGTCCATCGAGGACTTTCCAAATGTCATAGGTGCCATTGACTGTACGTATGTCACTAGAATGAATTTCTAGGAACAGGAAAAGAAAACATTCCATAAGCATCAGATGTGATGCAGACATGGCCTTAACACATAATACTTAACAAAAGTGAAAGTATATTGTGACAAGTGTCTTCGATAGGGAACTGATGGATGGAACGGACACAGAGAGGGTTAGGAGAGACAGAGGCTTTACTGGGTTTCCCAAAACCACGGCCCATCGGCCAGCATACAAACAAAAACAACAATCTCTAGACTTTTCAGCCCGTTTCCCGGTATAGCCTTTTTCAGGCAGAGCGCGGCCGCTGTCTGTCGGGGGCCGACCCAGCTTCACTGTGAGGGATTTAAGCACACCGTTAATTGCAGGACAATCAGCCTAACCTCTCACAGGTGCGTCTACCTCCCCACTGCGCACCAGCCCCTTCTCTCCACCAACAGCTGCTGCCACTACCACACCCCACTGCCACATATATTTTATTATATTCCTATCCAATTAATGTCCCAAGGACAGTCCGTAGCCCGATTTTCCTCTATACCATTGGGAAGAATAAAGAATATAAGGTTTAAATTAGCCCATAAACAAGCAAAGGCATGCCCAAAATCCTCAATGCACACACTGAAAAGTCTGAACAGGAAGAGCTCACATGTGCATATCTCAATCTACAGAAAGACTCATGTTACTTTAGTCTGAATCAGGCCTTTAAAAATTAGAGACTCTAGGTTGCTAGAGTATTCTTCATTATCCTACTGCTCTTCTCATAATTAAGCTTCATTCATAACAGCATAAAAATACACTGCTATTCATACTACTCATCCAAATCACAAAATCATTTAATGCTGTGGATTAATTGTGGGCCATTTATAGCTTTGTAAGCTCAACTGCACAGCTACCAAAAGATTACTTTCAAGTCAATGACTTTCAAGTCATTTGTTATTTGTGTCTCAGCGGTTCATGGTTTGAATCTCGATTCAGCCCATGCCAAGACATGAATTACAACTTCACCAGCATGTCTTTTCTTTCTAGTCTCTAGATGAAGTATTCCTGCAGTGTAACCTCTTATAAATGGCTGTCTATCTGATGGCTGTCTCACCTGGAAATGCTGTGTCAAGATGTCTGTGTTTGAAGACAGCAAAAGAATAAATGAATCATTGACACTAGATGTCACCATTATAGTGAGTATAATGCTAATCTCACCGATAAAACATAAAAGACATTTCATCCTCTTCAGCTGTAAGACACAAATGGTGAAATTATATCACCCTGTTCCCTGATGTTCCCCCTTACTTTATTCATCATCTCCCTCTCCTTTAGCTCCTTCTCCATTATCCCTCTCTCTTTTGACCTGAGATACTTTATCACATGTAACAGTGAATTACAAACTGTCGGCGAAAGATGAGAAAGAGAGCGAGGAAGGGAAAAGGGTAAATGGGGAATCAGATGCAAGAAAGGGCAGAGAGAGTGTCTAACAGAACACCTGCTGGGGTGTTAGAGTCTGTGATGTCAGAGAAGATGTAAGCTCCGCCTTCCTCCAGAGAATCAAAATCACACAGGACACTGAGAGAAGCTTGCAATCTGTTTGATTCTCAGAAAATAACAGTTCTCCTGTTACCTTGTGAGAACAGGAGACTTGATCTGGAGTTTGACATGAACTGAAATGTTGTGTGTGAATTGAATTAGAAAGAACTCTCTCCATTTCTAGATCCTCCTGTTTATACTTAGGACTGCACACACATTTTCAGAAGAAGCATTCACATTGAATATGATTTATGTGCAGTATTTGATCATAGTTTGTCATAAAGAAAATCCCAAGCCAAATATAAATTGGGATATTGTTTCACAAATGCAGTCAAATCTGTTGGTACCAGATCAGTGGTTTGGACCTTTGTTGTTTCCATTCCAGTTCTTTTGGCAGACCATGGCACTGTAACAGTTACTGAAACCTTTTTAATAATATTTGTCTTTCATTTTTTACATGCATTAACGTTTCTCTGTTCCTATTCCTTTTTCTCATTTGTGTTCTTCGTTGTTATTGTTAACAACAACTCTAGCCAACCAGCCAGCTTAGCTTAAGTAAAATACTCAAGAGGCTGAATATCTCAGCATTATAGTTGGTCTTTGGGAAATGTCTGGACATGTTTTCTGTTCAATTGAATGTAGACATTTTTAATACAACTTTCACATGGTGTAGGTTTCACAAAGAATCTTTAGTATATTTTTGGTGGTAATTGGTGGTGGTTACCATAACCATTATAAGAACAGGCATAGGTGTGATCAAGAGTATTGTTGATTTTTGTGGTATTATTCATGTTGACACTAATGTAGCATTGTGCCTAATATGCCATAACATTGTAAGATGTAACTTCAAACACAAAGGGGTCTTGTGATTAATCTGATCCAGATTCATCTTTATCAGTCTTTATCTGGAGATACCGCAACATTCGGTATGCTCAAGTGTAGTTCGGTATGTTCATTTGACATTCAGATCAAATCAGATTTGTACATTCTAATGTAAAATAGGGGTTTAATAATAATTTAATAATTGTCAAAAAGTAGATGATGCAATCCATATGTAGGCCTACTCCGATAAGCATAGAGCCATTATTATAGCCCATCAATTGCTGTAATATGTTAACTTTCTGAAAGGTTAAAGCTGTGATAAATAATTTTGTAGACTGTGGCTGTCATGTTGTGCAGTGATAGCTATCTTCAAGGATGTCTCTGTCTTGCATTAATCCTTCAGTCCACTTGCATTCAAACAGCTGTTGCATGTTCTTTGTAAAGTCTTGTTAAATGTCACCTTGTTGCCAGATAATTCCTTCCATTGCACAATCCTTTGATGCTTTTCTTCCTTCATCTGTTGGCTGAAAAGTTCCTCTCTAGGGTGAGGCAAAAGCACAGAATTTATTACTGCATGCAGTGCAGTACTGCATGCACTATGATGCCCGTATATATATGTCCATGAATATAACATTCTATGGTGCAGGTCAGGAGATGTCACACAGTCGAGATGCTGAAATGAGAAGCATGAAAGCGGATGTTTAACCCACTAGTCACTGCCAGCCTGATAGATGACCATGTTACTGATTGATTCAGATCCAATTAAAAAGTGTGATCATGAAATAGACAGAGGATAGTATTTCTTCACATTCTTCCCTAATGTTACAGATTCCATCTATATCCATACGAATTATACTTTGCCTTAGTCTTGAACCCATCTTGGACATGCCAGCATGACAGAGCACATTCTTGAATTAGTCAAATAGTATTTGTGCAACAGAAATGTGTTTCAATTAACTGTATTACCCATAAATCCATAAAATACCATGCATATGTCCACACATAGTGTATCCAAACAATGGATAGGTTTCAAAGATTGCATTTCACATAGGAGTGGGTGTTGACACCTTAACTGCTGGCATATCTACCTGTTAATACGTGACCTGATTGTGACTTCTGCCAAATACTGGTTTGACGTACACCGGAGCTGACAAGACCTTTCAAGGCTCTTTAGTCATAATCAGAGTTGAGATGAGTTTTAGTGAACACCTGAGCTCTCTGTCAGTGTGCGCGGCTGACTTTGCACCCCAGACAGTGTCTGAATCAATGCTCAAGGTACCACTAGGCAGCCAAAACATCTATTAGACTCCCAGCTCTGAACTCTTCTTTGTCTATTACGCTACATGTTTTTGGCAGAAGGGGACATAAGAGCAAGAGCGTAAGAGCAAGATGGTACAGCAATTAATAGATGACAGAACAATCACTTCGGTTTTGTTATGAGAATCTTGCAAAATTGCTCCATTTTGGCAGGTGCTGTGAGAGGCCTTACCAATGCCCCTCTGCAGTGTGAGCAATCCATTCTGCAAATACACAGTACTCAAAGCCTAACCAGGACCAGATTAGCCAATCGCATTTCCATCACTTTGCTGTTCCTTTAATCTTGCACCTATTCAGTCAAGGTTCCTGGTGGGTGGTTGTAAAGTAGCATGGAACAATAATATGAACAGTACTTGACATTTTGTGTGTTTAAAAGGATTTGGTTGAGATCATATACAAAAATACGACAAATTCTTAAAACTATTGAATTATGAATTATTGGCATGAACTCAATCTGTACTTGTTTATGGATTAAATTTAAGTGTATGCAAAAAGCCACAGCTTAGAAAATGTCATCTTGATTCCTTGTGATAGAGAAATTCTTATTTTAGATATTACTTTGTAGTTTGGATGTTTAATAAGATGAAGGGCATGTGTCAGTGTCCAGCTACACCAAATAGATTAGTGTAGATAGATAGGGTGATAAAATCATGTGTCTCTCCCCGGCCAGGGCTGACACCACATCCCACTCAGGGCTGGGGCCGGCATCAGCACTTTATATCCACAAGGGTCCAGCACCCACATTGCAGATCAGCCACGGTTCAGCATCCAGGTCCCAGATCAGCCAGGGTCCAGGACCCATGAGCCAGATTAGCCAGGGTCCAACACCCATGTCCCAGATTAGCCAGGGTCCAGCACCCACGTCACAGATCCACCTCCAGGGAGGGTCACTGTTTGCGGCAGGTGCCTAAATGGAGAAGGGATGACACAGCCAACACACACATACAGCCACACTCGACATTGACCACACACACCAGCACACAGGCAGACAATCAGTTGTGCTGATGTGGCCAATCAAGAGGTCGCCCTAAGCCGGTATCCATAGGCCAATACCTAGAATGGGTCTAGAATGGGTCTGAGACAAAACTATGCTGTAACTATAAGATAACATCATAAAGGGCTATATAAATAAACTTGACATAACTTGAAAAATGGTAGCAAAAATAGTTGACTATAGTCACATTATATATGTATCCGTGTGCTGGGTTCTTGTTGTTTATATGTTCAAAAAAATATATAATTACTTCCATTTACACCCATTTATAAGATAGCATAAGATGGAGTAAAAAAGCACTGGAAGTTAGCACACCCAGGATGAATGTATGTCATGGTCTTATATCCATGCAGCTTTCATATCCTTTCTCACCAGGGCTATTCAACCATATGCCATGGAGGGCCGAGTGTATGCAGGCTTTCAGTCCAGCCAAACACCACAGCAGGTGATTTCACTGATTAGCACACCTTCAACCAGAGAGGAGGAACTCATCAGTGAAATCACCTGCTGTAGTCTTTGGTTGGAATGAAAACCTGCATGCTCTCTGCCCTCCATAACACATGGTTGAATAGCCCTGTACTAGACTCTGGTAAAGCTCTCCTGCCCTCTTGTGTAATGTCAGTGATTTATCACAATGATCTATTACACTCCCCTCTAACAGGAGCCTATGTTTTGCCTGTCTGCTGGATAAAGGACTCCATGATTTAGCCTGCTCAGATTGAACCTTGAAAAAGTTGAAGCTGTTTTTCTTCAAATGACTCTTAGACCTAAAAGGGTCTAGTGGTTTATTGGCTTTGTTCTAGAGAGGCTCTAAAGTAGCGTAAAGTAAAGGTAGAGCCATTTGAGGTCAGTGGAATTATCACTCATTGTCCTTTGGGGAAATATTGTATACTGCTAGGTCTGTAATGAATGACATGGTAAATCATCACAACTCACCCTATAATAAGGGGCTGTGGTCATGACCAACTTAATGAGTCCAAGTCAAGACCAAGACCAGATTAATTTGAGTCTCGGTCAAGACCAAGATAGATAGATAGATCATAGATATTTGTAGTTGAGATCAATAAATGCCTTGAATGCTTGAAGCCCTGCCTATAACAGGCATCAGCTGTTACTGCCCTCTTATGAACTCAGCAAAACATGATATTTCAATAGCTTGTTAATATATACTGTATATGTGTAATGGGGAAATTGTACAATATACAATGGAAAGGATTTATGACTTGAAAGCACAGGTTCTGTTTATTTAATGAATGTATTTAAATTATAGATTATTATATGATTATAATTATTTTAACTTTTCAGAGAAGATTGTCTGTTTTCGTCACCAGTTGACGTTCTAAATGGAGTAGTGTTTGTTTTTGATAATAGTCCACCACCTAGTGGCAATATGAAATGTCTGCACACTAAACTATTACAGTAAAGAGCACACAAGGAAAGAGTCTCTTTATGCTTTTGTACATTTTGATTCAGTCATCATGAAGATAAGCTGTGAATATTTTGCAGTAATAGTTTGTAGGCAGGGGTAATGTTTACTTTTAAGCAATGAGCATACATATGTATATACCATGTAAGTATGTGAATAGTATGTGTATATATATATAGCATATATGCCAGAAAGTATATATGAATATACATAGTTAGTAGCATAAATAAATGTTTTTAAATTGCTTATGGTTCCATCAGGCACATCTTTTTTTGTTGAAGATTTTTTTTTTTTTGCATTTTTGCCTTTTGCCTATTGATAGTAATAAAATTGTGAGAGAGAGAGAAGGAGATGACATGTGGCAAGGGTCCCAGCCTGGATTTTAACCCAGGACATTGTGGTTACATGGTATATGCCTTAGACAACTGAGCCACCAACTGAGACACCTCAACATCTTGAACACATCAATCAATCACGTGGATCTTTTTTAAAATGGTATTTCCACATCTAAAACAAAATTCAAGGATATTATCAGTAGTTTCATGAGAAAGACCCTGATTCTTCTGGTTAAAGTTATGTATAATCGTGTATAATGCCTCATGGTTCACAATCATTTTAGGTTAGATTTGATTAACATGTTACATTTGCAGGCTGTGATTTATCAAGCACAAATCATCCCTCTTGATGATGAAGGTAGTATTGGATTTGAAACAGAATACTTTGCCCAAGAATCGTCTTCACTCTAAACAGTGAGTCATCTACAGATAGGAATGCTGAATGATGAATCCCAGGCCACATTTTACTGATACAATAAAGGAACCTGAAATGTGCTTTCTTGTTATATCTCAACTTCTATGTGTAAAGTGAAGGATGTGTATGAAAATACATTGAGGAAGGTAAAAAGGGAAACCAACAGGAAATGTGTGTATCTGGGCTTTAATCTTATTTAAGGAAACAGGGTAAAATACCTAAATCAAAATCTTGAAGGGTAACATTAATAAGGACCCCAGGGAGAGGCAAGCTGCTTTTTTCCACTTAAACTTGAGCCCCTTGTTTCGGGCTTGTTAGACCATAGTTTTTACACTGTACTACTGATGATGCCTTTACTTGAACTGTATTTTGTGGAGGCACGCAATGGGAAGTTATCTCAACGTATGCTGCTTCTCTGTTATTCCCAAGATTTAAGCATCTTCTCTTGACAGAATAAATGGCAAAATGTCACGAGGAAAAAGTGATTAGTGATTCTGACAGTAAGCCACTGTGAGCCTGAACATCCAGCTACTGCTGGAGCTCTAAGTTGACATTTTATACATGCTGGAATAAATCCATTTTTACAATAGCTCATTATCCCCACTGACAGCTGTCACATACTATAAGCCTGCATTACATAATAATAAAATCTAGATACAGTAGCTGACTTTATTGCAGGTAGTTATGACTGCACAAAAAGAAGACTGAGATATTTACAGAGAGCCCCCCAAGCTGAGCCCCTGTTCAATGTATTTACGTTTGTAGCAGGTGTTGTGGCAGGAGAAGGAGCCTGGTGTGTTTCTCTGATCAGTAGTTTTATTAGCAAGTCACTAGTGCACAGGCCAAAACAACAACCAACACAGATACTGTGGTCCGCACTCAAAAACAGGTTGCATATTCTTTCTTCATATTCCACTCTTTGAGCAATTTATTTCCAAATAAACAATACACATAAACAATCACAACATTTAGTCATGGTTACATTTTAACAATGAACACAGCCTGTAGGGTTGGTAAACAGCCAGGATACTATCTGCTGAGAGGAAGGTGTACATTCTCTCTCAGGCATTCATATACAGTAAGAAGTGAGTAGGCGGATCTCATTGGATGAGGCTGTATGATGCAAGAGGAGATACAATTAAGATTGGCTTTCTGGTTGTGTTACTTTCAGGATGACTGTTTGATGTTGAATTAAAAAGAGTCGTTATTATTTGTGATAATAATTGTTAAATTCAAGTGAAGGGGGAACCTGTTCTGAGTCTTATTGCAGGATCCTTCCCTGATTGGCCGGTCGAAATTGGAGGGACTGTCTGTCTGTGTTATGTATGTGCCAAGACAGGGTGAGGGGTGGGGAATGCAGGAATGGTGCAATGATAAGGGCCTGTACCATGTGTCATAGTTTGTTGATTTGTTAATGCTGTATTGAAGCCATTGAAGACTGCAGAAGTTTTTTCATTTTTCTTTTCATTTTTTCCTTTATTACCAGTCACTGTAAATAGCCATGTTTTTGTGTGGCAAGATCCTGTCCAGAATGTTTTCTTGACTCCACTTGACTACACATCTGTGTGTGTGTGTGTGTGTGTGTGTGTGTGTGTGTGTCTCCTCTGAATGAGTGGATAGGATTGGCTACATATATTGGATACATAAGTTAATCAATATTTCAATTGTCTTAAAATGCAGCTATGCTAATACGGGCAGCTACCAAAAAGGTACAAAGGGGAAAACGGAGGGCCGCATGCCGACTGCAGTGGGGGGTATTGCTTATACTAATGGCAATCCATAACACCACACGTGCCCGGGAAGCACCACACACACTGCAAAGAAGACTGACAGGATAAGCACATTAGGACACATTAGGCATGCAGTAGAGAAAACGAAGAAGCCACTATTCTGGAAAACCACCCACTACAAGAACACAGTTGCAATTAGTACAGTAAACTAAAATTGCAGCATCACTCTGGGGCAATCAGTGAACACCACGGTGTACCTTCACAAGCAGTTTGTCTGTTAAAAGGACTGCACTTATATAGCACCTTTCTAGTCTTCTGACCACTCAAGCGCTTCACATACTGCATTCACATTCACCCTATTCATACACTGATGGAGGGGCTGCTGTGCAAGGCTCCAAACTACACATCAAGGGAAGCATTCGTAGACATTCACACACCGAAGGCGCAGCTTTGGGGCAATTTGGGGTTCAGTATCTTGCCCAAGGATACTTCGACATGCGGACTGGAACCGCTGATCTTCTGATTAGAAGACGACCCGCTCTACCTCCTGAGCCACAGCCGCCCCTAATAATAGGCAGCAAATATTAAAAACAAGAAAATGGCAGAGAAAAGCAGCACTAGCAGACTTCCCAATAAACAGCAAAGCAATTGGTTAGTTGCTCCACTTCAGAGAACAGATACAGTACACTGGGATGGGGGATAAAGCCAAATACATTATTTGGAGGTTACCTTGATGGAAAGAAACACTCCCAGTCGCTGTATTGCCAAACACACTCCTCCTACTCATTGACGAGAACACAGGAACCTGAAGGATGCCACAAGGGCTACACAGCAAAACATACTTCTCAACAGTGTTCAGCAAAGCCTAACACCAATGGCAAAGGAATAAGTGTAACGGTACCTGGGAGGTATAGATACACAGACCCGCTCTTGCATGGATCTCTGAAAGAGTGGGTGTGTCTGCCAAACACATACCACAGCAACCAGTAACCAATGAATCCAGTTACACTGATTGATTTGTACATAGATTGATTTGTACATTTTGTTTGCAATGCCACTGTTGCAGCATGTCTCTTGGGCTTTTGATGAACAACAGAGATTGATGGAATGAACTTCTCTTGGAGGAGCTGCATTCCCATGAGCTCCCGTCACAAACGAATGGAGTGGACTGACACAGTACAAGTGTATTTATAGTGGTAGTGTAACACTACAATATCAGTGTTAGGCTACTCAGGGGCTGATTGAAAAGTTCACCACTGATAAGACTCTTTAACTGATGAGATACAGAGGATCTGGTCTTGCAGGCATTCTAAATGGGTAGACTCATTTCCAGGGTAATTTTCTACTGAAAGGATGTCTGGAATTATGAGTCCATTATCACAGCTAATTCAAATTACTAATGAGCTAGAGGATTAGCAGTGAGGCTCGTGCTAATGGAGTAAGTGAAGTCTTCTCAGGCTATTTTGAAATCATCTGTGTATTGAGCTAATAATTATCTGAATAGTTAGTAGTGAA
>CABFOQ010023173.1:48680-62235 GCA_900660455.1 Gephyroberyx darwinii
TTAGTAGTGAATAGAAATCTTCTGTCGAATAGTCCAAAACAACTAGAATGACACCCCCCCCCCTTTCTCTCTCCCTCATGAATTCAATCAATCCTTCTTCCCTTATAGCTTTTAGCAATCCTAAATTATTCAAATTCAAATTTCTTAGTCATAAGATGATATCTTCTAGCAACCAACATCTGCCAGAAGGCTACAGCTAACAAGGCAACGTATAAACCTTCTAAAGGATCAATATACCAGTAACCATGCTACTAGCACACACCCAGAGCAACCAAACAATGTCAGCTAGCATGCTACAGACAACCCGAAACAAGCATACATATCAACATTCTAAAGAATCAATATACCATCAATATACCATACCCTTGACTTGGATTTTTTAATCATGTTCATAGTTTAAATTCAGCCTCCTTTACTAACTGAAAGCCAGTAAGCCATTGCATGAGTTGTGATGGATGAATGGCCTGATTGTTTAGTGAAACCCTCTTGACACTCATTAACTCCCATTGAGTGGGAAGATAACAAGCCACTCCAAACTAGAGTGTGAAACAAACAAAAGAGGAATGCAATAGTACACCCCACAGGATCCATTTCTCCTTGTCAGCTTTTGTTAATCAGCTTTCTGGCTCCTAAAAAGAAAAAAATCCCTCATTAAAAGAATATGGGTGTAGGATTTTTTTTAGCTGGTATAGCCATGCAAGTAGTTTGCATGGGATTGTATGAAGTTACAGGTCTCATTGTATAGGAATTCAATGTTTCCTCTATTTATACGTATATGTTATGGTAAATGTGGGAATATGGTAAATGTGCATATTTCTCAAGGTAAATCTGGTTAATGTAGAAGAACATAGCAACCAAACAAAAACATATGTACGGTATGAGCATGGTGAGCAACAGAGATGGGTAAAACAGTGAAGTGAAATGTTTAGGCTTACACAAAACCATAATTGTTCTCCATGCTGGCATTTAGGTAACTGCTGGCTTTTTGTCCCTAGTTCACCTCACTGGCAAACATTTCTCCATTTTGCCAGGGAGGGAGGGTGGCATGATGGCGTGCTCCTCGTCATCCTCAAGATCATCAGCAAGGAGGTCTGAGGCAGCATCCTCCTCATCCCTTAACCCTACTGTGTGGGAGGAGATCTGTGTCACAACTGATCTTATCCTCTGCACCTCTTGGAGGGCTGTCCAGAGCTGTGGCCGCACCATGGGCCTTGCGGTGGCAAGGGAGAGGTTATTATGGCTGAACCTTTCCTGCCCTGTCCAGCCTGGCCAATAAGGAGAGACAAGATATGATGGACTCTGACCGCCTCAGGTTCAAGACGTCCAGGCCCTGAGGCAGCAAAGCTGCCCCAAACCATGATGCTCCCTCTACCATGCTTCATGGTTGGGATGAGGTTTTGCTGTTGGTATGTAGTGTTTTTTCTAACATAGTGTTGTTGCCCTTTTGCCAAAAAGTTTTTTTTTTTTCTCATCTGACATTTGCCAGAACATTGTTCAGTAGCGTTGTCGGTGGTCTTTGGCAAACTTAAGACAGGCAGCAATGTTTTTTTGTGTAGAGCAGTGGTTTCCCCCTCTGTATCCTCCCATGAACACCACTCATTTAGTGTTTTTCTTATTGTGGAATTGTGGACAGATGTTAGAAAGTACAAGAGATGCCTGCAGTTCCTTAGCTGTTGCCTTAAGGTTCTTTAAATGATGATGAACAGTTCTTGGTAGTGGACTATACATATATGCACATGTAGATCTATATCTATATAAACAAATCCTTGAATAGTGTACATCATAGTATCCTACATTGGCATTCCATAAAAGCTCCAATTATTTGTGACCTTTTTGGTTTCCACAGTGACCTTCTATCTATGTTGTAGCACTAATTAGCCAAAACATGCCTGTGCATATCTCTCTGTAACATACTGGGTAGCAACATCACCATGACAACAGAGCTAGGTGGCACTCAGAGGTTTTTCTTCAGTTGTCGAAAATGATTTCATGTGGTTGTTGCTTCATTATGGAGATACTATTAAGACACACAAATTACAGTTACACTGCAAGTATATTACAGCAGATCCAAGATACTCTGAGAAGTGAACACATACTTTTAGTGGATAAATGGATCAACAAATGATCTTGATAAACCCTGATTTCAATGCATGAGCATGTCCCTCTTCTCACTCTGTGCTGTGGTCGGGGCAATGCCAGAGTAACACAGAGGGGGGCAGCTGTGCTCCTGTGTTCTGTATAGTATCTACCTCATGCTCAGGGTGTGCAGAGATGATATGTCCAGATTTGTGTGCGTGTGCTCAGATGTACATTTTGTAAATTGATGTGACATATGACATGGCTGTACAAACAAAAAAGAAGTGTGTTTCCCCAAAAATACCAGGGATGACAAGAGGAAGATGTTATTCAGCATCTAGCATGGACAACTCTGCTTTAAAATATGGCTTCTGATTCTTTTCTCAATTCTTCTCTCTCTTACACCCAAACAAACAGAAAATACACACACAAACAACACAAATTGCCCATCATCTTTCTTTTCTCTCTACAGTTCATCTGTTTTTATTTCTCTCACACATATACACACTGTAATTTCCTGGCATGACCCAGCAAAGTTGTAAATAATTGAGGAGCTGAATGGATTTTATTGACCAACTCACTCCTCTTGTCCAAGCCCGGCAGCCTATCAGAAGGTAAATGAGGTTCTGCCATGCGTGTAAGGGGCCCCGAAGGCAGGATGTTTTACTCTGCTATGAGGCAAAGTATGTCATTTTGAACATTATAAACTTACAGATCCCTAAATGAAAAGTCCATGGCAAAAAATAATTACTTTTATCCTTTTACAAGGGTTTTGTTCTTTGTATGTTAGATTGTTTTATGTCCTTGTCCTTCAGTTAGAGTCTGCATTCCTGCAGGACCTCCATGGGAACTGTGAGACCCACAAGGAAAGTGTGTGGTGTGGGCGGATTGGTTCCTGCTGCGGGTGAGCAGTAGGCAGTCAGCTAACTCATATGTTTTTTTGGTCCTGCAAAATGCTAATTATTTCACAGCAGTAGTATGCTGCTTCAATTCCCTTGTGATTAACATGAAAACATGAATGCCAGGTCATCATATGATTCATTGGTCAGTCAGACAAATTACCTTTGACACAACTTGCAAGTCCAAAAATTAAGAATCTGGAATAGACCCTGCTCGTATGGGGAAGAAGTTGGTATTTGTGATAGAGGAGCAAATATCATGGCAGCCTTGAGCAGTTACAACAGGTTCAACTGTAATGCGCACATACTCAATGCAGTTGTGTCCAGCGCTTTCTGACCTTAAAAAGCTGCAGAAAGATAGTCCCCTTCTTCAATCACTCCAGTCAGCAGGGAAAGCTAAGCTAATCAATGAAACAATCTGTAGAGACGAGGCGGAACTTGTATTTTGACATTTTGGATTATTTAGCAGTATGACGATATTGCAACAATTCTACTGGAGGCCAATCAATATGATAGAATTGGGTGTATGGATGTGAACACTCTAGCTATAGTGGCATTTCTCAAGCCACTCAAGATTTCACAAATGACCTAAAGTCGGACATCACGCCCTCCAGCACATCCCCAGCTCTCTGTGAGATTAATGGAACACTGTACAGCAGCTCGTCTGGAGCCGAGAGAGCAGATGTGTCTCGCCTGCAAGAGCTTAAGTCTCTTCATATGCTATTTAGGATAGCAATGTTTCTCACTCTCAAGCTGCATCTATTGAAGATGCTACCACAGCCCTTGCAAGTGTCATACAGGCTACAAAAGGCCTTCGGGTGAGTTTGACAGCACATCTTCCTCCACTCATGAAGAAGATTCCCTGACAGAGATTCATCCAAAGAGACCGAGAGACCTAAATACATACCACAATGTCACAGATTGGGAGAATGAACAGAATGTGTGTGTCAACATCACTGGACATGAGAATAAAAGACTTTGTAACAGCACACATCCAGACCTGACAGTGTCCTGCAAACGCAACCACTATTTTACAATGAAATGTTTAACTGCTAAAAGCATATATGCTGAGTTTAAGTAATGTGATTACTATTTTGCAAAGATTAAGAATTACATTTAAATTATAGCAAGACAAAATATATAGCTTATAGCCAATGGTTTTATGTTTAGTTTGAGGAATGTAATTATTACTTCAACTAAACTAAAACACTGTTCTATCAAAGTAAAAGTTTATATAGCAAATATAGTCTTTAATGTTATGTTTAAATAGGCCTAATCCTATCTTCTAACAAAAAAGGCTAGAGTATATAACCTTCAAATAATTTTATGTTTCTTATTTTAGGTGACATTTTTTGGGCCTAAATATAATTCTTTTTGAAAATATGTCATTTTGACGTCGCGGGGGTGGGCGCGTTTCTGCAAATATAATTGTGGGAGCCGGCAAGTGCAATATGAGCCCTTGTGGGAGTAGACAGGAGCAAGATTAAAAAATCAGTCCCACGCAGACCTCTAACTTCAGTTGCTATTCATACAGCACTATTTTCTATTGTTGTTTTACAACATGTCAGCTACCAAGTTAGTGTATGTAGTCCATAACGGGATACAGCAATGACATTCTTTCATGTCATGTAAGAATAAATTAACCCATAAAGTCTAACCTCCCTTCTGTGAGTTACCCTGCTGTGGCCAGACCCCACCACTTGTTTGCTGTCTGTTAATGACAGATAGTGAGGCTGTTATGGAATTATAATTGGATTTCGGGGGCACCACTACAGGGTAATATAGTGTAACATATGGCACATTGAATGCACACTCCCAGCTGGGGCTATGTGTTACAGTCAGCAGGTAGCCACAAGGGAGAGAGGGATCAAGAAGATAGAGAGAAGCGCTCTAAGGAGGAGAGATGTGATACAGCAGTAAGAGAAAGGCCAGTTGGCATACTTCATCATTGCACAAAGAGGGACACTTGCCATACTTACAGTGATGTGCTGAAGAGAAGCCATGTGAGGGCTAGGTGTGGAATACAACAGACTTCTTCGGATTATTTCATTCTGTCTTTCATGCTTTTCTAAGCAGTGCACAACATTTTTACTATCAGTATTACATGTGCATTTCTTCAGTGCTAAGGAATCCATATTCTTAACCATTTGTTTTCTCTTGACATATTGTTTTGCCATGTACCCAGAACAAATCAGTCAGTAGGCTGTAACGGTACAATTTTAGTACTATTGTAGGCCTAGACATTTTCTTATTCTCAGGGTGCAGTTTACTCCATCTGTGATAAGATTATTCAGCCGCATTCAACAGCAAGGACTTTATGGTTTGGTTCACATACGCAGATTAAGCCTATTCCTAGACTAAAAAAATCCTCTCAATTGACATATTCATTGGAGAATATGATATGTCATACTAGGACTGCTCCTAAGTACTGTATCTATAATCTCTTTCTCTCTCTCTCTCTCTCTCTCTTTCTCTCTCTCTCTCTCACTCACTCACTTTCTCACTCACTCACACACACACACATAACTCTTCCGCAACACTAAATCAGGGCAGGCTACTTCCACTATTACACTACTTCTCTGCTTCAGTGGGGAATAATAGCATACAGCGCTGCTGATTTACAATGTTGAGTGTCCTGCCAGTAATAACACACCACAGCTTTCACTGGGAGATAATAGAGGCCAGTGTTTTACTGGCATTAGACTGAGCACTCAGCTTTTACTGGGAGGGTAAAAATGGTTGAAAAGGAAGCACTGCCATTCCTTGGATGTCATTGCCTGGTAAGCCAAATACGTGGGAACACAACCCACAGATAAACATGCTAATCAGAGTTATGAGGTGGTAGTCTGCCTGATGGACAGTACTCCTAATAGGAAAGCCATTTACGTCAGGCCTAAAGCGTTTCATCACCATTGCTTCGATTATTCATTCTACAGAATTCATCAATATAAATAGCAAAGTTTACCAAAATGCTATTTATGTTATTAAAGGAAAAATCCGAAAACAATGATAGTGATAGCGCAGATAATTTTTTCCAGCTGAGAAGAATTAGCGTGGAGAGAGAACACCACTGTGGTGTGCTGTGGTGGGTAATTCAAATTACAAAAAAAGCTGCTGAAGAGGGTGTTGTATTTCGCACGCTCCCGGCAGATCCACAAGGCAAGGCAAGGCATGTTTAGTTGTATAGCACATTTCATGGCTTTACATAGGAAAAATTATTAAATACAAGACGAAATCTAAAAGAAAAGAAGATGAAAATAAAATAAAAGGCTACAGAGCATTAAAATAGCATTAAAGTTGCAGTGTCATAAAATAATAAAAGTAAAATTATCTGCTGAAACCCCAATTCAAGAAACACATATTTCAGATCAGATCTAAAATCAGACCTTATGAAACCCAGATTCACCATCGTTTAACACTTTAAGACTGCATTTTTACAAACACTAGTGGGCAAGCACTGTACATCCATTCTTTGCAGCCACTTAGAAAGTTTTCAGTATTGCATAGACATTTCTGAGTTTACTCAGAAGTGAACATATGAGTCTATTTTTAATAAATAGTCAGGGTTCCTTCTAATCATCAGTGAACATAATAACATAATCACTACGTAATGTTAGCTAGCTAGTAGGCCATGTCTCCTATATGTTGTCAAATGGATGTCAGAGATGCACACCCCCTGCCCCCTCTGGGCAGAGACAAGCTGAAACAATGTATTTCATTACTCTTTAAAGGAACACAAAAGGACTTTTGGACTTTTTCCTATGCAGAGCTAATTATAAAAAAAACATTACAAAGAATGAAAGAATACGGCACCACTAGAATACAGTTAAATAGAGTTCAAGTCAGGAGAAACTAGTTTGTACATAGAAGCAAGCAAGCTTTATTGGTAGTAATGGAAATCTGAAAGCATTGGCGGTGACTCCAGTTGAAATCGAATGAACATGGGTTAGAGGCAAAACCCGTGAATCTCTGAGGAGCGGGAAACTCCCCCCCGTAAGCTGCTCTTCCATGGCAGGGTAGACTCACTGAAGACCAACTGGAGCCTGGCACTGGTGGTGGTGGGGAGGCGGTGGGGTGCAGTGTATATGTAGGGGTGTGGCAGCTTGTCATTGGTTCCTCTAGAGGGAGGACTGGGAGTGCCCTTGCTTAAAGGGCTGATTGAATAACGAGTGAGGCCAATACAGAGAGAACGCCTGGGGTAGTGATGGATAAATAAATGATGAATAGATACGAGCCAGGTAGTCTTCCTGATTGAACTTACGCTAAGCTTCATAAAATGAAGAAATTAAGCACCCTGATATCCTGAAGAAGTCGCAAAAATATAAATGAGCAGCATAAGAAAAAAGGACACCAGGAAATTAATTGTTAAGGGAAATGAAGTCCAACTGTGTTTAGTAAAACAGATAGGATGCATACTGTACTACTAACCCCGTTCTGCATTAATCTAACAGTGCACACGCAGCGCAAAGGTGCATTGCATAGTGAAAAAATAAGATATCTAATAACTGCGTTTAAGACATTTAATGCGCTTAAAAGGCCTGTTACGATTCCGTCTAGGGAAATAGGGGTGCAACATAAGAAAAGGTGCCATTCCCTCCCCGGTCCCCAAACAGTTGATTTTTCAAAATACAAACACCTAAGACTAATACCCTAATGTAAAAAGGCATAAAAGAAGACAACAGAAAGTGGCAGCTCATACCTACAGCTTCCTACAGTTAGACCTACGATGTATAGTATAATCAATATTGTAATTATTTACAACTATACACACTTATCGAAACTGCCGCACCGTCCAGGACGTCAACTGGAGTCCTTTTATACCCTGAGAGGTCAATAGGGAATAATTGGCAGCAGGCAGCACCCCCAGCCACTCCCACTGTCTCAGCCAATCAGTGTAAATTTAGATAATTGATTTTAAGACTTTGTCAGATTTCTTAAGGACCACACGGATTCCTGAAACAAATCAGCAATTACTAGTAAACGATCAATTTAATTTACTATTATATCTGCTTCCTTAGCTTTATTTATTGCACAACACTAAATGTCCTTAATGTGAGGTTAGTGGTACATGTTAATGGTCTGTTGATACGTTACCTATTGGTGCAGATTCTTCTCATGGAATTTCATCAATTGAGCATCATGAAAATGTCAATAATGAGAAAAATACATTTCCCCACTGTGAAGGGATTATGTGGAGGAGACACTGTAATTTTCCTTCAACCTTCAAGTTTTAATTTTACAGTTTTGCTTATTTAAACCTTACCCCAACCTTGACCGAAGCTGTTTGAGTTGGCCAATCGCAACCGTTAACTAACCTTTTCAAGTAACAAACGTGCAAATCCACATAATCCTTTCATGGTGGAAGAATGTCATCTTCACATTAACCGTGTCCGCAATACATAATCAGAGTCTGACTGATTCTGAGTCTGATTGGTATGTCCCTATTTCAGTCACGAGAGGCTAGGATTACGATTATAAGAATTTATTAACAACATGAGAAAATATGCAGGAGCATAGGTTTGGCGTAGACTCCAAGGGGTATCCAGTGCTAGGGTGAAGCTCCCTGGGGGCAGGTAGGTGACAGGAGAACCCCCCGGGCTGAAGATCTGACCCTGCTGGATATCTGATGGAGCCGTGATGCTGGTGGTGGTGGGGGAGCAGGTAGTGCGTCAAACTGGTGTGGTTTAGGCAGCTGAAATGACAGAAACACGGAAGCAGCTGAGGGGGTACAAATAGAGGGAAATGGTTAGTGATTGGTTTCTGAAGAGGGAGAAAGGGGAGGAGAAAGGAGCATGGGCTAGGGTAATTGGCTCCAGCTGACAGAATTATGAATGAAGGAGGTAGCCTTCCTGATTGAACTTACGCTAAGCTCCATTTCAACTGTTGCCTGAGACAGATTTCCTCCAGAAAAGGGGATTCCTGTCTATCCCATGGGAAAGGTTTGGTTTTGACCCTCATGGGGAGGACTACTAAGCGGATCTCATTTGGGATGTAAACTGTTATTTAGCTGAGCTGTGGCGTTTAACCCTGCCCATTAGCGCTAATGCAACGTTGGTTGGATGTGAACTCTGAACCTGAATTGTCTATATGGGCCGACGCGATCCCCATTAGAACAACAAAGAGTTGATTTTCAGCAGTGCTCTTCTTCTAAAGTGGGGGAACAAAGCTTTAATTGGGAGAATTAGGAAAATACGAGGACATGGGAAACTACATCAAAGAAATGCAGAAGAGATTTGCATACTGTTAGCTGTAGAGCACATACTAACACTCTCTGTCTGATTGGTCTCTGCTTCAGTCTTTGTTCTTTGCTTTCATTTTATGGCCCTTCTCTATTGATTTGCTGATATATGGGGTCGATATTGGCCTTTAATTACCAATTAGATATCAGCCTGTTAGTGTCGTCCACCTCTGATGTGATGGATGTTAGGGTTCAATTCATATGGGTTTTTAAAGGGTGATACCAATGCTGATATATTAGGATTGAAGCTATTTTGTGCCAATATTCAATATCTTTAAATTTGTCCATTTTCATGAGAAAAATCTGTATTCAGTGTTTCCCCCAGGATTTTCTTCTTGTTAGGGTGGAAAATCCTATGAAGCAGCATTTCCACCATAAGACACTAGAACTCCACTGAAACCCAGACTAATGAAATTCCTGTAGTTAGGTTAGCAACTCGTGAAGGAAGGTTGACCCACGCCACCTATTCAATGGTAGGGAAACACTGCTGCCTTTAAATGAAGAATTAATTGACAAAACAGTTATTGTTATTATCAGTTTCAATGGAGAGTTTCAGCATCCCGTGGCCCAGATGCTTTTTAAGCCTTCCACCCCCCTTCAATGCGTATCTTCATCTTCATTTTAAATGGCCTCATTCCTTTAACGGGGTTGGCTTCATCATTAAACGGCGTCCTGCTGGAGCGCTGGAGCAGTCCAGCTGAAGAGCGGCCATTACAACACACACTCCACAGATTAATTACATGCCACCGCTGTCTCCCTTCGACATCCAAACACTTATTCTACGCTGGGCTGCTTTGGATGACTAAACTATCTGCTTTCTAGGCATTAAGAAGATGTAGATAAATAGGGACAGAGAGACCAAAGGCGATTCTCAGTGCTTATTGTACAGTATGCGGTGGCATTTAATGTAAATGGTCTAGCCAGCGGTCGTTGTCGTGGTTTGACTTCAACTTCAAAAGGCTGGAATGAAATCATTTCAGTTTGCATTCAACTACCTGCTAGGGGGATTGTAATAACCCTCCACCATTGAAGGATTCCCATGACTTCCAGCAGGAGCAGCAGTAAACCAGATGACATGCATACAGATGAGCTGGTAATTGTCTACCTAGAGATAATCATTGGAATATGTTAGATCCAAAAGCGAATCTCCCTTAATAACCTTACAGGGACTTTTTAACAATCCACGTGTTGGGACCCTCCGCCTACCGTCCTGACCTCCCATCAAAATGACAAATGGTGCTACAATTCTCCCAACGGTCATTTCCAAGAGAAGACAACAACAACAACAACAAAAAAATGAACAAGAAAGTCTAGAAACTTTGTTGTTCGGGTCTGGCAGGGGGAAACGACAGTGAGTGTCCTCCAATGTTACCGACCGTGACTGTCAGGCCCTCCCAAGGCACTATTTAACATCATGGGTCATTAACAGGTACAAATGCCAGGGTAACAGTGGAGTCCTCTCCGTTATTGACCTTCCTGTGAGCTTCCTGTCATCCCCATCTGTCATCCGATATGAGGCAGAGCAATTTAGCAGCCGATCACACGATTAGGACGGACCCTGACCCTGAGAGAGAGAAAGAGAAGGGGAAAAAAAGAAAATGCAAAAACGCCTCTCAAAGACAGACTTAAAAGAAGATGCCCTTAAGCTTTAGTGGAGACGGTATTAGGAAGTGCTGCTTAATTATGAGAGCAAACCTTTGCGGATGGCCTCGAGATATTCATTTTAGGAATTAATTTGGCACATAAAGAGATCATCAAATCTAAACAGCCCTATGGTGTTGTAGGAGGTCTTATCCACACGCCAGGCGTATATTAGCCGAGGCTTTTCATCTCGCCGGGTTTTTGGATATCAGATGGATGGAAATCAAAACCCAAGTCAAAGACAGCCGGATCATGGCGATCTTCGCTTAATTTTAGATCAACTGATGTTTTGCATAATTGCTAATGCCATGCTACTTTTTTTGGTTTCATAAAATGGTGCCTTGGGTCAACAAATTAGTGCTTGGCGAACTTTGTAGTTGAATACACTGTATTTCCCGATCAACCTTGAGTTTACTTCACAGGGAGCTTGGACATCAATGAGCGTGTAAGTCAAAGGAAGGACTGCTGAAGGGTTTTTCTCTTACAATGACCAGCCCCCACCCCCCAACCAACTCCCCAACCAATGCTCACCTTATGAAATGAATACATTTGCTAATATCATGTGGAAATCTTGCCTGACCTTCGTGCCGGCCTCACTTCGCTTGTCCTCTGAATGCCTGATTGAGCTTTGGACTGTGAATAAAAGTGAGCCCAAAGACATAACATAATCTGCAGTTAAGCATATGTTAATACCATCACACAGCGCTCCTGCCTCTACCTTTTCATATTATTATAGCCCTGGCTGGAGAAAGAGAGATTGAGATAGATGAGATAGATAGAGAAATAACCAGGGAAAAGAGAAGGTCAGATGGAAAGATGTTGAACAGTTACACATGGAGACAGCGAGAGTCCAAAGTGGAGGGAATGTAGTTGATCTTATTTGTGGCTATATATAATTGCTAAATATATGACAACCAGGCAAGATGAAGGGATACTTTAGAACAATGTTGTGGTTTGTGTGGGGATCGATTCACTGATGTTACTAAGTGAAAGTGAATGGTCTGATATGTTACATTTGTTTCCAAACTGTCTTGTCTTTAGAACTAGTCTCTACTCCAAAACACTGAGTCAGCTCAGTTAAGCTGAACAAGATGTTTGTTTTTGGATTTGTTAGCTAGCTAACTAAGTAATCAATGCTAATGTTAACATGCGACTAGCCACTACAAATGCTAGCTTCAACTGGATACATTAGCTAGTGTGAAAATCAGATGTGTTTACAACAACTGTGCTAGCCAGCTAACCAGATACTGCGGTTAGCTAGCTAACAAGCTGACATTATTTAAACACAAAATCAGTCAGATGTATCAGTGATGAAATAATCAGTTACCAGTCAGAAACAGCACAGAAATTAACAATGTCTACTGAATCTGTTGACAGCCAAGCTGCACATTTAGAAACAGGCACGTTGTTGCCCAAGAGCTAAGGACTTCCAATAGGGCCGGCAGAGGATGTGTTCATGATATTTGTCACCTGAAAATAAAAGTATTCACCCCCATTAAGATGTACTGAGGTGATGTGTCGTGGCAAGAAATAAACTTGCACTGTCTAGGTGGTGAGAACAGCTCAATAAAGCATTACACAATATCTGTCCTTTATGAGTCTCCTTTAATGCTTGCAAGCATGAGCCACTCTCTTACCAAGAGTGCGCTCCAGTTCAATGGTTATAACAGCATTTTATACAACAGTCTTAGGCGTAGTCTTGTCTCTAGTCGCTTTCATCTTGCATATTCAGTCACAAGATGAACCAGGAACCAGCCTGCCCTTAGTTATCTTTTTGCACGTACACTGCTTAAAAAAGTTGTTAGCGTAGACGGTGCCTATCTGCGATTGCCCGTTAAATGTCAAAGCTAGATCATGCGCCATCAAAGAGGAATGCCTTACTCCTTTTTAGCTCAGTAGTTTTCTACTGGCTGCTATACTTAACATCAAGCAACACATCTTATACTAGAACATTTTAACACATTAACAATCTTTAACAATATGGAACAATATGTGTTCCAGTGAGGTGGTGTAGTACAAGTGAGTAGGTGTAGTACAAGTGAGTAAACGCTTTTGCAAACTAGACTTTAGACTTGCCTTGTATACAATGTAATGACATACTGTATATAGCTTGAATTTTAAGTCCACTTTGACAGAAAAGAGCCTGCGTAGATTTTATACCAAAAATACTAAATAAATGTATTTTAACTAATTTTGTAACATGATGAATATGTGCCAAAAGCTGGGATGAAGACTTTATATAACCTATGCCTATTCCCAGCATGCATTGGTAGAAGGCAGAAACACCCCGGACTGGTCGCCAGTCCATTTCAGGGCAAACACAAACACACAAACACACTCACATTGACACCTATGGGCAATTTATAGTCTCCAATTCACCTGACTTGCATGTCTTTAGAACGTGGGAGGAAACCCAAGTGAACACAGGGAGAACATGCAAACTCCACGCAGAAAGGACCGGGGTGAGAATTGAACCCAGGACCTTCTTGCTGTGGGGCGACAGCGCTAACCACTGAGCCACAACTAAAAATTGCTCAGGAAAACAACAGATTTTGATAAACGCAAACTGCTGGACATGAAAGTCAAGACAGTCATGACCGACACATACTGGGTATTTTCTCAGCAACAGAATGCGAAGCTACAGGGAGCCATGGTAGGGAAGTGTGTGTGTGTGTGTGGGGGTGTGTGTGTGTGTGGGGGG
>CABFOQ010023181.1:0-15037 GCA_900660455.1 Gephyroberyx darwinii
AAAAGAAAAAAACCCTAGCACGCTGGCTGCCTTTTCACTCCTGTTTTTCAAAAAGCTGTAAAGCTAACAGGGAGAGGGAGAGAAAATACAAAGGCCTGTGTTCTCATTTTCTGTCTGAGAGCCCCACCAGGACCACTGAAACTTGCTTGATTTCCCCAGTCCAATTATATCTCTGTGCTCAATCCTTCCAGAATAGCAACATCACGCCGAGGGACGCCGTCTGCCTAAGCGCAGCGTGCCTAATGGAGTCCCAGAAGTTGACTCCATTTCATTGCTCCTAACTAATGGGCTGTGATATTTTCCCAAACTGACTGCCGCTCTGCCCCCTGGAAGCTAATCTAGTCAGTGCTGCGCCGGACCCAGCCCAGCAACATGCCAGCCCACTGCCTCCTTTCCTAACAAACCCCCCAGTCCTACCCATCACCGCTGCTGTCTGTTTGTGAGCCGCCAACGCCCTCCGATCCCCTCCCTATGCTCATTAGTGCTTTCTAGCCGGGTGCTGATTGTCAGAGGGCCCCTGCGATGCCAGCTCTCCCTGTGCGGCTGGCCTGCTGTGGTGAATTTAAGAGGACTTTAATCTAACTGGGCCGAGGAGAGGAGGAGCACCTAGGGACGGGGAGGAGGAGGAGGATAGAGGTAGTAGTGGATGAACAATCATGGGGCCACAGCTGAAGGACACACTCTTTCAGGGCTACCTATTGCTCTCCAGTGGAAACGTGTGCCCAGGACACTAACATGAGAAATAGCCGATCATAAATCCACCAGAATGGGTCCCTCTTCAGCTGTATTGTGGGCACAGAATGGTCCTCCAGATGGTTTAGGGACACACCAGTGGTACCATACAATCACTGGCATGGCAGCAGCATCAGGAATAAATATGAAGGTCTTTTTATCATAAACATTGGCTCAGCCTGCAAAGACTTTTTGACTTTTTGATTGAAACTTCCATTTCGATGACATTTTAAAATGAATCCACTCCTCTCAGCTGGAATAATCAAAGATCCTGGTTATGGGACAACTCTCTGACATCAATTTGTTACTTACTACTCTGAGGGGAGAATGAAAACTAAGTTAAACATTTATAATTATGTCTGTGATGTTTGAAGTCTTCAGTTTTATTAAAAATGTTAAGAGCAGAGAAATGTAATTAAATGAAGCGACTTGAATTATACCAGGATAAAATGTCATTTTACATAAAGAAAAAATATTCCATTTGATTGAGGACCTCCTTTTACACCGAAATCTCATTCAGGAAAACGCAATTACATTTCAAGAAGAACAGGTAGAGAGCTAAATTGTCTGCTTTTATGGTGCACAGAGGTTAATTATTTTCCTAATTACACCTCCAGACGTCAAACATTTGTTTTCCCCCCTAATTGACAAGAAAATTAACAGTGGACTATATGAGCCGTAGAGGGTTGTTCTTAACCACAGTACAATGCTTAAAAGTGCCTTTCATATGCAGTACAGATAAAAAGCAATTATGCTGTGTTTTTCTCTATACTACCTTTTAGCCACTGTAATCTGCAGGGTAAATTCATCGAGGATAAGAGGTAAAACTGTAATTATGCACATTATTCACCTTCCTAAGTGCTGCACTTGAGCGCAAAAAGCAAAGACGCCTAAATGCATTTCATCAGGTTGTCCTCATGCAAAGTGCAGGTCAGGCTCCAGCAGGCACCATGAGCTAATGGCAGTGAGTGGTGCTCCTAACACATGCTCTGGCTTTTTCAGCAACGCAGGGGAGTTAAGTGTCGTGCTCCCCACTGCTGATTATCGCACCTTCACCAGCCTGCCAGGTCTTCCTGCCCTCCATGCATTGATCTCATTTGGCCAGGAGATAAGGCAGTAATTGGATGAGGGCTTGGAATCAGATGGCCCTGCCTGGCTTGGCTAATTCTACTCTTCCTGGGCCGGCTGGGCCCGTGGCCAAAAGGGCAGGCCAAGGTTAATCCCATCCAATCCCCTGTCCTATGTGGCCAAGCGCTGCTCTCTGACCTCTCACTGTTGCCCAAACACAGCTGGGGTGACTCCCTTTAAACAGGTCAGAGCCAATAGTCTAATACGTTTACCAAAGATTTTACACTCATGCACGACAACACTGTCTATTACAACGAGGAGCTTTAAGACAAAGCAAGACATATAAATGGTGTGTAGGCACACAAAATATTGTGTCAATGTTTTTTGAAAGGCTTTTGAGTGTAGAATGTTTCAACACTGAATGATAGGTAACTGGGTTAGATGATAGTTTAACACAAAAAATATTGTACTATTATAAAGATTATACTATGCGCTTTTTCCCCCTGCACTGCAAGCTAACTCAAAATTTCAGAATTAAGTTCAGTAAGTATCCTAAGTTTAATGGTTATAACATTTCGGGAAATACATATGATATAGCGCTTCATGTTCAATGGATTGACCTAAAGTTTTTGATGTTTTGATTTCTATAATAGAAATCTAGTCAGGGAATTTTGGTATAATATGGTTTGGCCTTGCCTTGTTTTAGATGTCTCTTTATTCAAGCCAGGGCAGGAGAAAAGAGAATATCCCTATAATATCACATAATTATTATTATTACTGCCAACATTACTGAAGCCTTCAAATACCCTCTTTTTTTCTTCACCTAAGAGTCAGCCTCATCAACAGTGACCACAGTTGGCTGCTTCGTAGCTTACCGCTATGTCCTTTTTCTATATTGTGTTACAGTGATGCTTCTTATAAGCTCTAGTTTGATTTTCATTAAAGGAATACAGTGTTTCCTTTACATTCATTTAGGGGTGGTGGACCCCACAGCTGGAAAGTAGCCTCCCTTACTAGAAAAACATGAAAATAAAAAAAATAAAAATTGGCCTTAATGCTTAGCTGACCTGAGACAAATAACAATTACATTTGCAATTATATCACAATTGTCTATATGTGATAACATATATATCAAAATAAAAGCTATTCTTAAACTGGAACTGATCCATAAATGGGTCCATACCGGGGTCCCCTGTCTACAGCAAGCACTGGGAATGTACCAGTATTTTTGTAAGTAAATTCAATAGAATATTGCACATTCACCTCCGTGTAACCACTATTTATTTAGTTCCCTACAGTTTATACTAACTCTTTCACACAATGTGTAAGTTTAGCAGTGTGAGCTAGCTTTGCATCACGTCCAAAGTACCATAGTGCACTAAATGTTAAACACAGAGAGATGATGCTGTTGTCTTGTCGTTGTACAATGGTACATTGATCAAGTTGATTAAAGAACACATAGCCCAAAAAGTATTTTCCCTTCAGGGAGTAGTCAAGAAGCTGCTTTGTTACGTGGTGATTGTTTCATTATTTTCAAAAACAATCTGGTACCTTCTGATTGTAGCTGTGTAACATTACTGGGTAATGTTGTCAAATTACTTAGCAGTAACTCTAAAGAGTCTGTGCAGTTACCCCGTCTTTACCCCGTTCTTTCATGTTGAGGTATTGCCAAGTTTTGCTCAGCTGCCTTAGCCAATATTACTAATAATTCCTCATGAGGAGCGATCGTGGAAGCTATGTAATATGTAATTTCATAGTGTTTTGTCAGTTTATTGGAGCAGAAATCCTGATCTTGAGGGCATGGATCTGCAATATATTATGGCAGGTTCAACTGACGTGTGTATGCAATGAAGAGTGGAGCGAATTTTTGATTAATGCGGAACGTTTTTCAACAAAAGGCCCAAGCGCAATTTCACCCCCACTTCGATGTGAGACCACTGCTGTTCCATTTATGATGGCCAGCAGATTAATCTTCATCCCTCTTTTCTATTTACACGTTATGCAGTCAGAGATGGGATTTGCCTGTATGAAACGAACCTCTCAAAGGGCTCAGTGTGCCTCATCAGGAGTGAATGCAGCGGGGGGGACACACGCCTCTTGGGAAATACTAATCCCCTTATTGCATACACTTATTCAATTCCTGTGTCAATATCGACCATAATCAGAATGGGCTATGTGGGAAGTGCTTTATGTGTCGGCTGATACTGGATGACAGGAAGCAGACGTAATCACCTGGGAGTACATCACAGTTGACAGCTCCGGATCAAAGCTTTGCTGCTGGAGATTAATCATGGATTGTAACATACCATATAAATAAACTTCAATAGAGAGCGTACATATATTGAAACTCATCCACTGATCATACATCACATAGCACTTGACAGTTGCAGCTTACAGAAGTGGAAGTAATCCCCTAATAATCCCCTAAAAATCTCTTTGAAACCAGATAACACTTAACAAAGATGATACACCATGACCATGTATCCCAGTACATGTACACTGTCTGTTATTGGAGTTGCACGAAAGTACAGTATTCCTAATATGAAAAGACGTGAAGATATCAAATGATAATAAAGACAATGGGGCTTTGGGTGCAATGCATCTGACAAGTTAAGAGCCTGACACCACAAACAAAGGAAGAGTGGCTTGTGACACATTTTTACCTCAGGCAAACCAGACTCCCAAACACAGACACAAAGAAAGAGAAACACAATGGAATAAGATGGGGGAAAAAGAAGACTAGTAAGACTGATTCTTAGTACCAATCTTGGATAAAATGCACCACACTGATACATTGTTTGTGCAGTGGAACAAATAACAATGTTGTGCACCTCTCCTCACAATCACTCACTTTTGCATGGGTAGATGACAATCTCAGGGGCCAGGATTGAATTTCTCATTTCAATTCACAGAGTAGCTCCATATCACAAACCCCAAACCCAAAGAGTAGCATCAGCTGGCTGCTCTTAACAAAGCGAGTTTAAAAAAAAAGGACCACATATAGAACCAAATCTCTGGTGCAAATGGGAATCTAACAGAGACAATTGGAGGCAAGACGCGGCTAACACTTGTGTGTCATAAAGACAACAGTAGAACGGCCATCCTGTGGATTCCTGGGGCCTGACATCTAGATTGCAGATGGATAAGTGCACGTTAAAACAATATCCCGCCGACCAAAAAAATCATTTCTCATAGCTGTCTCTATTTACTGAAAGCCTGCTCGTCTCCCATGAGAGAAGAAACAAATGAAAATGTTATTTCTCTACTCATGAACTCCTACCTAGTCTGGTTTTTCACTGCTGGCAATTTCATTTCGCTTCCAAATTTGACTTAAGCCCACGACTTGAGGGAAATAATGTCTCCGGAATAATCTTCTGCTACTGTAATTCCAGGGGCACTATCTCTCTATCTCTCTCTCTACCTATTTGTCTGTCTGTCCATCTATCCATCTATTTATTTATTTTTTGGGCTGTTGCCTTGTGGTTTAAGGAAAATTGCACTGGCTTCTGAAATAGAAGTGATGTGACATCCAATGCCTCACAGTAATCCTGTCAGACGCATAGAGCTTGAACAAGACAGAACATGCCCTTCTCCAGCACAAGGGGAAAAGAGCGGTTCTAATGCACACAGACAGTGCTGTAAAGTGTAGCCTGTCAAAAGGAAAAACATGGGCTCAATTCAAAGCACATACAAAACATAATATTAGCTGAATGTTCTCAGATTGTAAGCTCAAAATCACACCCTGACATTCCTGGTGAAATGCTAAGGCCCACAAATCAGTTCATCCATGCCGAACCATCATCTTTATTTGTTTCTCCTTCCCTATTTTCCCCCCGAAAAACTCAATACAAAACAATATAGCCGCAAGCGGTAATTCCAGGATTAAAGCAGGTAAGCCAGGTTGAAGATGATGCACACACGGTCTAGAAGTTTATAGATAAGGTTACACAGAAATGTTGACAGCCAAAGTACCTTTTGTGTCAATGGCAATTTTCCTCCATAGATAATTGTTGTACCATCCTGCACTACTTTTGTATCACCAATGGGGAAATCCAGGGCGGATTGCATTTAGGGCGAGATAACAATGATGACAAACAGATTATGACATGTGGAATTTGTTGGGAGATCACCTCTGAACTTACTATATTCTCACTGATGACAAGCAGTATTTTTTCTAGCAGTCTACAGAAACATCACCATCGACAGAAACACTTGACTGAATGAACCTAGACCACAGTGTCAGATAACTAACACTTAATAAAAAAGCTCTCCTGCGAGAAGCCTGTCATCACATAACAGTGCTTTGTCCCAATATAGCATTTTCAAAATCTGGTGTCTGAGTCGGACAACAAAGATGCCCTTATTTGTAGTTAGTTTGTATGTGCATGCATGATGGTCATCCCTTCTTAAAATTATGTTGAATGCTTTTAGCCAGAAGATGACTCAGTCACTCAGCTAACAACTTTCTTTTCATCACATCACCATATTTAAGTGAGAGGGGGAAAAAAACGAACAAAACAAAACAGATTTTGTTCAGTCCCATGGCACATTTGCGGCGATGACATCTAGGCCTAAATAATTAGCTGTTTATTTGAATGTGATCTCAGATGTCTGGCTCCCTAGTTGATCAGCTGTCTTCATCTCTTCAATGGAGAATACAGTGAAAACATAGTTTATAGCACATTACATACATGCATTTATGGGAGATTATGGGAGATTATAATTGCAGCTGAAATATGAAGATTTATAGTTAACCATCATTTTCTCTTTGTGGCATTTTAAGATTGTTAAGGTCTACCTATCATCTATCTATTAGTTTGTTTGTTTGTATATAATGAAAATTGCGGTAGTGAATTCTTATTATTTTTCAAAAACTGTTTACGGATGTCACCTGGACCGAGTTGTTGTATAGTGATGAAAAGTGGAGTATTATTTTCCCATTACAAATGGGGAAACCTGCCTGCAGCCAAGCATGCATTCAACTGTGATGGAGAATTGTTTGGGAGAGCAGCAGGACCACATGCATGAGAGAAGACGTATATTCGACCACTGTGGCCTTCAGACATGACAGAGTGGAGCGTGGTCATGAACCAGCAGGCCTTCCTGTGTAATCCCCATACGCACAGCATTCACAGCCCCTGTGCCCCTCAACTCCACAAGACCAAGCACAACACACACACACACAAACCCAACCCTCCCACACAGTTCCTATAGCCCACAGCTAAACTCTGAAACACGCACACACACACACGCACACGCGCGCACACACACACACACACACACACACACACACACACATACACACACACACACAAGCTTGCACACATATACAAACGCATGAATACAAACATATGCACCTTGGAGAGGTCACCTCTTGGTTAGTCATATGGCGAGAGCATTAGAGGATAAAGAAGGCAAGGAAACAAGAAAAGAAGAAAATAGTAGGATTTCTGTGATTTACAGGCACAAGAGAGAGAGAGATTTCTGTCATTCCTTTGTTTATAGTGCCTCTGATGAGCAGGGAGAGGGGGTAAGGATGATTTGTTGGCCCAGGAGAGGTAAGCGATATGTAGCCATGAACGTCCAGTAATCATGTTTATGAGGGGGAGATGGTCCTGGACTCCTGGGGAGTCCGATTGTGTTTTCTTTGGCTCCCAGCTTGGGCCTGAGTACACCCCCACCAGGCCATTGTGATTGAAGTATGCACTCTACCTTGACTTCTTCTTGGGGGGTAAAAGGTGCATGTAATGCCATTTGTGTGCCCATGTGTATTCGTGTTTACATGTGTGTCGGCCATTGTGTATTCACAAAGAGAGAGGGAATGTTGGTCGATGAAGACCTCCAATCACAAAAGAAAGCATCACTTCCCCTTTCTGCTTCATACAGCCAGTTCCCACATTGCTCTCATTGCTATGGCAACCGGCGCTCTCTCCTTGGGCTCTGCATGCATCCAATCAGAGTAAGACCTTTGTAGAGATTCCTCCGGGCTCCACTTATTCAATTTACCCCACCGGAACAGCCTCCACACTGAACAGGCTGGAACAAAGAGAGGAGAGACTCCCTCGCTAGAGCCTGGTATGACATCAAAAATTGGGGCTACAGGGTCGGGTTACAGGGAATGCGGAAGCAATATGCAGCCAAGAGCTGAGGGACACACGGCATAAGCAAAAACAGGGTGGCAGCGCATGGCCATGGCCAATTTCAGTGGAAATTATGTGGAATAGGATTTGTTATTGGAAGCCTCAGAGCCAGAATACTTGGCAAGTATCGTGTGGCTCTGGCACTGGTTTACGCTTGATAAGTCAAAATGGATTCCGGCTGAGCCTATTTATGTCATTCCTGAAAACATATGGATAGGATTCAGGCGCTCAATACTTTCAACCTTCAACAATGACATTCAACACCACTTCTACAGCCCATTAATCTTCCATGAGAATAGATCTATCATCCACAGCACTGAGGGATTGCATTCAGTCAGCATCAGCCTGTACAGTATTTACCACGCCGTCCCAACTCTGTATCAATTTCAACAATTAAAGAGCATTATTTCGCTGGGGTGTACAATAACATAACTACAGTAAAGGTCATAATATTCAGTGCCTCACAAGTTGTTTTGTCCTAAAGCTGTCAAGGTGTGGTAAATAATTAGCACACATAAACTAGTGCCATGCCTTCTCATCCTGAGGGCTGCTCAGAGGTCACTGCACACAATCACACTGTGCTCCTCTTATTCTAATTATATTTCTGGAGAATAGACCCAGCCAAGTGTAAGTTAAACACTTGTGAACGCAGGCAGGGAGGCAGGCGTGCCCCCAGCACTTGTAGAGACATGCCATCCAGCGGGACCTCTCGCAGGCCCCTGATGGACATTCGGCTGTTGGGGTAATGGCAGCGCGACGGAGGCGCGGCATAATTCTGCCCGACTGCCATGTCACAAAGTGTCACAATCTGTTCCTGACAACCCGACTCCAGGCAAGCAGAGAGAGAGAATGGGAGAGCGAAAGGAAGACAGAGAGAGGAGAGAAATAGGGGCTTGATCTGAAAGGCCAGAGGTGGTAATAAGCATGTCTGGCCACTTCCTGGGAGACAGCCTATTCATCTGGACGATTTAGGGACAAAAGTAGAGGTAATTCAAGTGATCTCTCGTGTCCACATCCCCAGGCAAGCTAGTTGTGCGGAAAGTGTCTGAGCCTGGCATAATGAATCAGAAAAATAAAGTGCAGAGAACTCATTGTGGACATGATCTCTTCTCTTGCTCACAGGATTTGAATCTGTTTGTTCCAGGTGCTACTCATGAATAAGCAACAACCCCACACTGCATATATCAAGGAGTGAGTCATCTTGTTGACACGTGCCTGTGATTAAAATGATCTAATATTTCATATTTCATCACAGAAGTGGATGATCATATGATTTTTGGTGGTAAGACTCAATATGAGCCAACATCTCTCAGGTCCTACGGTACTGGCCTCTTAGTGGGGCTGTGTGTGTGTGGGTGTGTTTGTTTTTTCACTGTCTATTTTCATTTATAGGGGATGTTGAGTTTCTTTGTTTATGAAATGTGCTACACAAATAAAGTTAAACTCTTACCTAATGTACACATTCACATGATCTTGTTGGACTCAGCAGTGACTGCCAGATGCCGTCCCACCCCTGTCTTTTACATCTGGATGTCAGGCTCAGGTACAACGTATTGTGTCTATATTTCTGTAGCCCAGTGTTTCAGCCTGCCCTGACACATGGCTTATTTACAGCACTGCTGTAAAGCCATAAAACAATCATAAAGACTGTCAAGTAATCCCTGCACTGTATCTGCTGCCCCTTTCGCAGTCTCACTATGCACACACTCGGGCCTGAGCAGGGAGCACGATCCCTCGATAATGAGCTAATTATAGGTACAACATTCCAGCTTCCATATCTAAATGCTTGTCTCTAATAAGGAACATTTCAAATTATTGAGAGGCAGAGAGAGAGAGAGAGAGCTTGAGAGAGAGAGAGAGAAAGAGATGGATAATTGATGCAAGCAATTACAAGTTCTGTGTCGGAGCAAATTGGCCAGCATATCTGGACATGTAGGGGGACTGCGACCTCATTTACATCAGAGTGTCAGGAAATAATTGGAGAATGTACTGAGGAGGTGGGATGGGCACAGTGTTGTGAAGACCAGCTCTGGTAACATTACATAAGCAGCTCAATGGGACAACCAGATTCCCTTCAGACAGGAAGCTTATGGAAAAGACTCTGAGGTTAAGAACAAAACATTATGTGCAGTCTCCCTACGCTCAAGCAAATTGTATCATAATAGTAATCTTTAAAACAACTATATTTTATGACATTAATCAGTTTTCAAAAGCTGTAATTTGAGCTTTCGAAATGGTTTTGCCACATGCTTGCAGGATTCCAAATAGACTGTCATGTTTTAATCAGAAAGCCAGTAATAACGGAGTTCAGTTTTACTAGCCATAAGGGAGACTTTAGCTCAGTTTGGGCTGAAACCGCTTCAAAAGCATGGGAAGATGATGGGCTTGACTTTTAACAATATCACTTCCAGATGTTTCATTACAAAACAACTTTCAAAGACCTCACCGCAAGAAAACCTTCTCATGTGAGAGGAGCCAGGACACACGAGTATGGATTTCAGGAACCCACAATTTTCACATTTTCATTTCTGTTGGAAAAAACAGCACGCAAAACTGTCTGGAGTAACACCAATAAATGGCTAGTATCAATAACAGTGTTACAACCCGTCTAGTGTAAAACTGCCAATAGAACTAGCACATGGGCTCTGAATGATGGAGGGACAGCAGGATTTATACTGTATACCCGCCGACACACATCACTGTCCACTGTTATTGTAGTGCTTTATCAGTATCAGTGTTGCTCTGGCCACACAGCAGACAGCATTTACTCAACAGCCAACGCTAAAGCAAGATGGGACAGGAACCTTTGGATGACTAGAAAAATGGCCACCGAAATGCAGGGAGGGATTCATTATAGCCTGCTTCTCGTGTCTCTCATCAGGCTGGCTAGGGCTGACTGGCGGCGCTCTGACCCAGTATTGCTGGGCCTCTCTCTATTGCACCCACCTCTCATCAAGGGCCCCGGGTGGGAAAAAAAGGAGTAACGTGCTGTTTACTCACAATCCGAGGCCCGTAATTGCCAATTTATTTGATAGGCAGCCGGGTAATGATGGCATTTCACCCCTTGCCGCAGAGACTAAACGGGAGTGATTCATCCCAAGCTCCCTGCCCTCCCTGATCCAGCAGACTCCCTCTGCTCAGGACTGCTGCCTGCCTGAATGCCTGCCACCCAGACTGAGGGAAAGAGGGGCTGAGGAGGAGAGGAGGAGAGGGGGGCAGCGGCGGCGGCGGTGGGGAGGCCTGCCATGTCAGCTTCAAACAAACCCAAAAGGGAACCCGGCACTTCAGAGCAAATACGGCTAAGCCTGCCAATTTAGCTGGGGTTTGGGGTTGAGGCAAACACAGCCGAGCTGATGTGCCATTTGTAGCCCTTAATGAGCTGGCAGGACGGAGTGAGGAGGGAAGGAGAGAGAGAGAGAGGGGAGGTTGCCAGGCCTGACCTCCCCTGGCCTGTATCTCCCTCCCAGGCAGTGCCAGACCGGCAAACTCGGTTCATCTGCTTCATCAGAGCGGAGTCACTCAGCGAGGGGACGTACAGCAAATACCATTAGCAAAATGTTGGTCTGATAAGCAGTCAGGGTCACAGCTAGCTCCTGTGTGTGTGTGTGTGTCTGTGCGGTTCAGCCAAGTGGTCCGATTGCATGTTTCACTGTTACAACCAATCTAGCCTTAATATTTTAGTGGAACTGACACATGGGCTGTTATAGCATGGCTCTGTGCTGTCAAAATCCCTCAGACATACACATCCCTATACACTGTTACTGCAATACTACTGTACGGTGCATGAAATGCATTCACTATTCATAAAAATGAACAGTGACCAAAGAATCTATTCTGGTCTAAGTACCAAGCAATGCCAGTAGGTTTCTATTAATCCATAACGCTGTATTTCCAAATCAAGGCTAGAAAATAGACAATCTCAGGCAATCCCAGACAATCTCAGACAATCTTCCTCCACCTGCTCTAACCTCCCTCTTCCCCTCCCTCCTGTCTTTTTTCTATACCCCCTCCCTTTCTTTCCTTCCTGCTATTACTCTGGGGAAGGGAGCCCTGCTACAAAAGCTCTGGCTTGCACCTCCCGCGACGTGTGAAGTGGGTTTTTACAGCATGACTGGAGGGGACTTGTTCGGGGACCCGTGGGGACCAGAGATGAAGTCTTGCACAGTGTGGCCATCTAAAGTGGCATGGGGGTCTAAAAGTCTGTCTTCATATAGCCCAGCTTTCAGCAGCTCTCCTGAAGACATGCACAGTCTCCTGTGGGGTGGCTTGACCAGGCTGTGTGTGGTGGGGGCTGCAGTTCATTCAATCCTCCAGGGTGCACAGAGTGGCTAAAAGGCTAGCTCACAGGCAAGTGACTATATAGAGGGTAGATAGATCCCTCCCGAAAACAAGCAGAGTGAGGAGAGTAGGTGGGTTTTTGCTTCAGAAAACATGACTTTCAAAATGAATTGAAGTTATAATTTGGAATGTTTCAACAAGATGAGTCAAAGTTAAAATACTGCCCGGTGTCATAATTCATTGGTGCCGTTTTCATGTAATACAGTCCATCTGAAAGTGACTGGATAATTACTGTAGACCGTAATATGATGTACTTGGTGAAACATCATCATCAGTGTATAATCTGAGTCAAAGTACACACTATCGTGGTGCTGCGATCTGAATGGAGGTAACTGGTTGGACTATGCAGCCAATCCAGACTAGATTGCCAATTAAGGCAAACAATTATGAAATTCTAGTTGTGGACTCAAGAAAATACACAGGCCTTTCAAAGACACGTTAAAATAGCACCATATAATATCTTAAAATAATCCTGGCTTGTCCAATTGAGAAAACACAATACTCATACATTAAGCTTTATCTACAATTATATTCTGCTTAATGTTCAATTGCGAAAATGTGTTTTTGCAATCGTTGTCTGTTTTCACCATTTAGTTATTATTAACCATGGCACCAGGCTTTTTTAATTCTCCATGGCACTAATGTGGACATTAGTCATCCAGTTTACGTTTTAAAACTTCCAGTGTTTAACTAAGATTTGTCTTGGTTTAGTGCTGCTGAGCCACCACAGTGCAGTCTGACAAAAATCAGTAAGTATCATTTCAATTTCTGTTGTCAACATCAAATTACTTATTTCATTTCATGCCCGGTCAAGCAGCGTAAAGCTACATGCAGAATCAGTTTTGCTTCACTTGCTCAGCCATGTGTTTCTCAAAGACTAGCTCGCCTCCCAACTGACAGCTTTAATTATGGGCAGATATCTGATCGCTCCACTGTAGATTCTCCACACAAATCAAAGAGAAGGGGTGGGTGTCTGGCAGAAAGGTCCCTTGAGCCTGCTCTCTTTATATCTTGGAATATGTCGCAGGGCACAGGGACACATTGACGCTCTTTCTTCTGTCGTCTAACGTTTGCCTTCAGCTCCTCCACGAGGAACAAGGAACTGGCTAAGTATGATGTCTTTCTTGTAACGGGAGCAAAGAACCTCTGGGAGTGTGTGTGTGTGTGTGTGTGTGTGTGTGTGTAGGATGCAAATATTGCTCTTCACCTGGAGTATGCCAAAGACAACAGCACACTGGAGAGGTGTAAGATTTAGCGCTAAGAATGCTATTGAGGCTGAATGCTATTGGCAGGACCAAAGTAAATCCTGAAGAATGGATAATATCAACAACATTAGTACTAACCTTTTGTCTATGTGGCGAAGATGCAAGGCCACACACATGAGTCATGACATTGTGGCAGAACATAACTAACATTTGGTGCTGAAAGAACAAACACAAACTCAGTGCAATAACAACCAACTAATCTGCTGGCTTCATCTGGTTATATTAAAACACTATATCGCATTACAGTGCTGGCAGGTTGCTGGTTGCTGATGACTACTGATGACTGTAAAGGTAAGTAATACATGCTTCTTGGAAAGGTACGTTTTGGGACAAGTAATGCAATTGAGTGGTCCCAATGAAAAAAATATTCCTATAATCCCAATAAGTCAAACTAATATTGACAACATGGAGACTTTTTTATCAGCTGTAACAACTGTATAACTTTACCCATCCCTGTGAACGCCTCCTCTATAACATATCACTGCCTAATGCCTCTAAATTACCTGGTTGTCACTACAATGAGTTGGTGTTGTGAACCAGCCCTTACCTTACCTTGTTTGTTCAGCATTGTGTTGAAGAGCTACTGAAATGATGTCTCTGTTGAGTACTGATGACGAGTGGTGTCACGCTATCAAGCCCAAACATTTTTCTGTGTCTTCATTTGAAATGCTAAACATGCTACATTTCTGAGAATCACAAATATGAACTGATAAAGACCAAAAGTTTTTGAATTTGAAATTAGTTTTGAATCAATTCTGAGCAGTATCTGTAACTAACACGTTGATGGTATGGAGAGACTGCTTGAAGAAGATCACTGCTGCTGAAGTAGTGTGTTGTTACGTAGTGAGTAATGTCTGGTGTACTCACATCCGTCAGTCTGTCTCTGGAGCTGCTCCTGATGGAGGGCTTGGACTCTCCGCTCACACTCTCGCTGTCGCTGTCCTTACAGTTGTTCTGGCCCGGCTTCAGCTAGAAAACACAACACACATGGAAGCCTTGGGTGAACAAGGTGAAGCGACATTGGTTACACTGCATTTCTGAGCTTTACAAGGATGGCGCCGGCTAGGGGAGGCATGCCACAGAAATCGGTTTATGAATATGTGAGAACTGGCAGGAGCTGCGGAGCTGTCTCTATAAATCTGTCATGTTTCTGGGCCTATTGAGTAGCCTATTGAGGAGCCATCACTTGCCAATGATAGATGCCATCTGATCTCACAGTATGAAACTCCTATCAGTCCTAGAAAAAGGGAACAGGGACAAAAGACCCCTCCAGAACCTTCAAATGGAGCCTCTATCCCTTCCAAGCAGACACCACATGCTGAGGCAGCAGGAGCTCAGTAAGTGTCATCCTCTAGACACTCTGTTAGAGATGCAGCAAAATGACAAAAAAAAAAGACGAGGACGTGCCAATCCGAGAGCATCTGAGGCCCTCCAAAATCTGGAGAACAATGAAAGACTCTTGGGAGTGCGGACTGGCGGGGAGGGGGGACCCTC
>CABFOQ010023183.1:0-25011 GCA_900660455.1 Gephyroberyx darwinii
ACACAAACAGCTCAAGATATTGGTCTCTTAATTAACATCACAAGGCCAAGAATTGTAATCATATGGAGAGACAGCTTTTAATTTTATGGTCTTTTAACAACATTTTCTGTGATGTCCCCTTACTGTCCCCAATGGAAGTGAGTAGCTATTATAATAACACGCAACAGCTACAATGGCAGAGTTACAAGAAAAAAAATGGTTTTGGAATGTTATTCCATTCCAATAGTTAGTGGTCCGGATAATTGCCAGGAAATAGGGGAATGGATGAACTCAACCTTTTTTCCAAATTTGGTGAAGATGCCCTGCCTATCCTGCAATGGGGGACATCGGTTCAGGTTAAACCAAGCCAAATATCTAATGCCCACTACTCCAACTTCATTACCACAGCAATGACTTCCTGTACTACACCATGAACAGCATGTAATCATGATTGGACACTGGAATGGATTCTGCAGCCGTTATTGGACAGATTTTCATGGGGACTCCATATTGGAAAAGACTTGACCTATGCAGAATAACTTATTTCTTTTTAATGAAGGGAAGACACACAGTGGGCAAAACAGCATAATGTCTTTTGCAGAAGTTGCTCTTAAATGCTATTAAGCATTGTAAGTTATATCTGTATACTAAGACTATATAGTAAGCAACATCACCTCTACATACAAACATCACAGTTGTCCTATTTTTGCAAGTCATGCATTTTCCAGCATACCAATAGTGGGTTTTACCTGTTTTAGTGGAGCCTACTCTTTGCTAAAAGGTCAACTGATAATATACTTGATGAGACAACTGATTTTGCATTCATCTGACTACATTCATCTAAAGAAAGAGAAATGTTATGCCAAAAAAATTACACTTTGTCCAACATAATTTAACCTCACTTCATACAACACTTTTGATGGCAATGAACAAAGTTCTTTCAGATCCTGATCGAAAACACCAACACCCTTATTAGCATAACAGCAAAATTGCCATTTCTTACAAAATAATGGTGGTTGAGGGAAAGCTGCAGAAGTGCCAAGTTGGCATTAAAGCTTGTCAGACCATGCAGGCAGCTAGAGAGTGAAAAAGTAATGGGTGTTACACATCATTTAAATTGTGAATGCTGCAGATCACAAATGTGTCAAAATTATTCCCATGAAATTATAAAGATCTAATTTAAAATAATAGAAGAATTGAAGCAGGGAATCCAGATAAGAAATGCTCAAACACTATCACAATAGACCTTGAATAACTCTGTATTGCAATAAATCAGAATAGCACTGACAACATTTCCATCAGGATAGGAAATTACCACCAGTGCTGGTTGGCAAGTTTGCTCTACTCGGCACTGTGGAGGTCCCGTTCTATTCTCAATAGTTGAATAGTAAAATAGTTCAAAAAGCAAGTAGTACATTTCCTCCAGTAATTTACATGCATATCACACAACTATGGGAAGACTTTGATTACCTTAATTTCTTAATCATTTTACTTCAATTAACAGCATAATCAAAATATTCATGCTTCTATTAAGGCATCAAGAGTACTGCATTAATTACTTTACTGTGGGATTTACAGCTACAATCTTTGTTTATACTGAGCCTCAAAATTCAGAGCAACAAAAGACCTATGGGAGTGGTATAACAGCAGTGTATGGTAGGAGGGAAAAGGCTGATATATGATATAGAGGAAGCAAGCAATGCATTTGATCAAAAATGGCTACATGAGCGGTTGCATGAAACTGGGAAAATTACTATTGTTTTTTTCTGCTTCACATTTAAACAGTTGATTGACATTTCTCATAAAACTCGAGTGTAATGGATTACTGTATGCATGTAAACTGCATTGTTTTGTTCAGCAACTCTGAAGTAGATTGATCTAAAATAATCAGTAATTATACCCCTTGTTATTCAAGGTTGGTGATTTAAAAAACAAAACAAATGCTATCAGCCAATTTGTTCACTTTGTTGATCAATAAAATGCTTTCCTGAGCAAATCCCAAAAGTGAACTGGAAGTGCTTTGTGTTCATAATGGGTAAATGAAGGGCACCCCGTGGATTCGAAAGCAAACTTGTACACTCAAGGACTTGCATGTCTTTATGTACTGGCTCTACATGAGTTCATGTTTAAGCCTTCCTCTAATAAAGCACAATACAGTCCGGCCAGTAACAAGCAGACACGGAAACAGGTCAAGTAAAAGGTGTAGTTGTTTATGAGTTGATGACATACAAGAACATTTTACCAGGAAAAAAAAGGATCATGTGAGGTTCAGCATGGATATTCACTTCCTGAATGTACCACCGGCTCTTAATCTCTGAGATTCCAATCATTTATTGGCCTATGCTAACGTGTAAGCCCTTTACAGTACTTAAGGTATCATCCTGACAAAGGCCCTGCACTGAAAAAGTTTGATAAAAGGAAGTGGTCTCTACCAGCATCTTCCAGATTTACCTTTATGTTCCAAATGCAGACAATGCATAGCAGAAGGGCCCTTTGTGATTATCAGGCCGCTAACGTACAGGAAAAAAGTGACCCCATTGATAAGTCAATACATAATTGATCTCAAAAAGAAGGCAAGCATGAAGAGATGTCACATGAGAAACCGCGCACTAGTCATTTCTCATTTGTTGGACAGGAATCTCTACACTTGCTGACCTGAAGAGGAGAGCTGAGGTTCTCAATACTTAAAACGCTCACCATAACTCTGTGTGCTAAGGAAAAAGTACAAGCTACAAACAAGGAGCAACCTTATCAAAAGCCCCCCAGACTGTAGTATGTAGTAGTATGCTACTCAATTTGGTGACACTTATTTCATTGCCATATGACTGAGGCATTGGAACACATCTTTTTATAACCACACTCCTTCCAGGCATGCATCTTCGAATGATGATGATGAAGTGCTTGTTGCTCTGCATTTCAATGAGCAAAGCAGCATAATGCAAGAGCAGGAGTTTAATTAGAAATGGTTGCATTTGGCAAGTATTAGGTCTTTTGGTCAGACAAGTAAGCCGAATAAATTGAGGTGCTCAACGAGGTAAGAAGGAGCTTTTCCTTTCAGCTCCTTCTGACCATAGCCTGGAGGTAAGAAGAAGCTGAAAGGAACAGCTCCTTCTTACCTCCAGGCTATGGTCAAGGCTTACACCCCCGCCCGACCACTTCGCTCTGCTGCCTCAAGGCGACTGGTTGCCCCATCGCTCAGAGGCCCCTGCGGCCAATCTACATGGTCACGGCTCTTCTCTGTCCTGGCCCCACAGTGGTGGAATGAACTCCCCACTGATGTCAGGACAGCAGAGTTGCTGCCCATCTTTCGCCGCAGGCTGAAAACCCACCTCTTCAAGAAACACTACCCTGACCCTTCCTCTTAGCTGTTGTTTATTTGCTTCACTTATTTGTCTCATTTGTTTAAATAAAAAGTAGGTAGCTAACTTATTGTTCTTTTACCGTAGCACTGGTTCTGCTCTTTGATGCTTGTTTAGGAAGGAAATGCACTTACGATTTCTGGTGACTAGTAGTTCTCTTGCCTACCTATGTTGAATGCACTCATTGTAAGTCGCTTTAGATAAAAGCGTCTGCTAAATGCCTGTAATGTAATGAGTTCATTTATCTGACTTAACATTCCTGAATAACTATAACAAAGCTGAAAGCGATACCTCTGACATTGGTGGGTTGATAGGTGTCTGTTAGCAGTCCTGTTAACAGCTAACATTCAGGCTATAACCGAATACATGTAATGTATTAATGGCAAATTGCAGCAATGCCTTATGCGACTGCCACTCATTACTGAGTAAGTTTGTTTGCTGCCTTCTGGTCATCTTGTGTCTGGCTGCTTCCAATAACTCAATACCCATGAGGGAATTAATTATTTGCTGTAAAAGTATGAGTAACTTGGCAGTGAATAGTGTTATTTTTTCTTAGGTAGAAGTGTTATATATATATATGTATACACACACCTGACAATGAGGTCAGTTTGTTTTACCCCCGTCATGTCAGTCTTAGCATGGCCAGCAGGGTATATATGTCCCTCGGTGTCTCATTTTGTTGGGTTAGTTTGTTCAGTTCAGTTCCTGTTATGTTGTATTCAGGTTCTGTTTATTTGACCTCAGGTTCAGTTTGGGGCCCCAACAACAGTTTCTTTTGTGTTTTTTCTGTATTGATTGATTTCTTTACTGATTGAATTCTTTACAGACTCTCCATGTTGCACTCTCCTCCTCCACAAAAGATGGCACTGGGAGAATAAAAGAATGTCAAACTAACTATTTATGTATCTACAAAACCACACTGACAGGACGGAGTGAGAAATTAGATCTTAATAACTAAATAAGTTTTATTCTTAAACAGAGAAAGAGCCGAGCTGAGTGTTGGATCATGCCCCGGGTGTTATGCGGATGCAGGAAAGACACGCCTTGCTGGCTTCAGTGCTGGGGGCGGGAGGCTTTACAAACATCGAGAATGAAGAGAGGGATAAAACCAAACAAAACATTTATGGCTACTCATATATGGTGAAAATGTCTGAGTCTATAAAAACAGACGTGTTTTTATGGGGGTAAAACTGACGTGTGTGCTTGTGTATGACTAAATTCTACCCATAGATAAGCTGTATGTAGGCATTTATTTGTGCTTTTGGTTGATGAAGGAAAGAGAGGGAGAGCTTTTCCTCTGTTTCATCTGATTCGCTCTTCCCGCGCCACCAGTTCATTGACAGCAGCTATCCAGTGAGCTGGAAGCCTGTGTCTGCGTTGAGACTTGGAACCCGCCGACAGGTCCCTCCCCTCGCTGTAGCGGAGGAGAGCTGTGATCAGATTGGCCAATTGGCACAAATTTGTTCGCATCCGTGCACCAATTTGTCGCCAAATGCATTGGCTGCCAAAAAATAGCATTTTCTTCTGTTTCAAAAAGTAGCTAGATTTGTCACTAGTCGCTTTTTGATAATAAAGTCACCAAGGGGGTCTGGAAAGTCACTAAATATAGTGACAAAGTCTCCAAGTTGCCAAAACTACATGTTAATGATGATGATGATGCAGCTCCTCGGTAAAGAACGCAAAATTGTTAACCAATCAACAGGTAGTGGAGCTAGTAACGCTGCGGAGCCCACAAACAGGATGCTACTCCTGTTTGTGGCCAAAAATAAAAATGACCAGCTAATCCAAACTCATGCATCGTTTATTCCACTTGAAATGGTGTTTTGTAACTCTGTCTCACAGACTTCCTACATGATTTCTTGAGTTCTAGCACATTGTGTAATTTCTCATCATTCTGATATGTTGGGTAACACTAAAAGGGAGACAAACATGAATTGTGGGGACAGTGTGGATGGTTCTGGGGGAAAAAAAAGGTTGCATTACCAATTGGGAATGGTATGATTCTTAGGTCTTTACATGTATTGGTAGATTTTATTATCATTTCCTCTCTTTGCTTCTTTGTACCAGTAACTGAACACCATGCACTAGAGGGGAGTTTGTGTAACTCCCAAATAGGACAAAATACATTCACAAAACAGACAGTGCCATTGCTTATGATTGCCAAGCATGCTTCAGTGTGGTCCCTAACCAGAACCCATCACCACTATGTAACTGAACCTTGGTTGTCTCTTCACATATTTATTATGAAGGGTTTTGGTTCCCTAAACATCATGCTCCCTATCCCTCAGGGCATTCAATGCAATGCACGAGTATGCTGACATTGTGTCTCCACAGACCCTGTACTGCAGTCTTTAAAAATCACACCCGCAGGGCCAATAAGCACTTTCATACTAGTTGGTCCCAGTCTGCCCTCCAGACATATTTATGTCATGTGTGCATAGTTATTCCCCTTATTTCAACCCTGCACTGAAGGGAAAAACCACTGCTGCACTTCATCAGTTTCCCTCATGGAGCCAGGGTTCTGTACATCACTTGCATGACAATACACATAAACATAAAGGTAAACTTGTTTTCTAGAGTTAAGTGTCACGTACTGCAGTATAGGCCTAATGGTTGCCAGTCACATCTCCGACAAATACATTTCCCCTCAAGTTTTCTGTATCATGACCCAACTTGTTGCCCCCCATTCATCCTTTCTATCACAGTGTAGAGATGTGGACACTTACTGCGAGAGCTTTAGATAGCCTTGTGCGGAAATCATTCAGAACAATGGCGATGATGTCCTGGTGAGGGATGTACACATAGCCTGCTTTGAGGTACACTTTCCTTGTCCGTACTAGATCCAGGGCATCTTGAAAGGGAACCTTTAAAATGGAATGAACAGAAAACATTTTAATATTTTATGCATTCAAAGATTTACACGTTAGCATTCGACTTCTATGCACCATCCTTCCAAATGGCCACATTGTGAAATTATTTTGTAACACAAATATAGCAAAGACTAGAAGAAACTGTAGAAACTGTATGCACAGAACTGCACTTTTACATGAGGTCAAGGCTGTGCAATACTTATAGTTTTACCTGTAATTACATCAACACAAATCAGGGAAACAAAGAGAAAATCCACTCTAATACAAAATTAACATGTTTTTCCTATGATGCTGGACAGTTGGGGAGAATTTGGGAGTGACCTCTTAATGCTCACAAACGTACAGACAAGATGACATTACTCTCTTAATATAATCAAGAGTCATTGATAGTAAATGGAAGAATGACTTAGTGAACACAGTGACACTAGTCTGAGTAATTACCATGGGAACATTTTCTGGTTGTCTGTTAGACACTACAGGAATCAACCTCATTTGTTTGTAAAAGCTAAAACATAAATACACCAATGGAGTGCCAATGGAGCGACATCACAGATTCAAGGCTCGCTTCTGTAACTTAGCGACTTGTTCATGCTAAGAAGTATTGATTACACCGTCTAAGAACCAAAAGGAATATCATATGTGAAATATGTTTCAGGGAGGATTTTCTCTTCAAGACAATTTTGCAAAAACAATAAATTACTGTAAATGGTAAAATTGTGTATATGGTTTATACTACATTTTCCTCAGGCAAATATACCAAAGAGTCTTGAGTGAACTCACTTTGTAGAAGTCTTGGTCCTCAACAGTGATTCCACTGACAGCGTAGCTGGAGTTGACGAGCTTATCCGACAGAGCCTTCTTTTCCTCGACACTAATCTGAAAAGTTATTGATGAAGGTGACAGAATTCAGTGAAGGGCTGCAAAGGCAGAACAGTCAGTGTTAATATGTTGTAGGTCGGGACCAAGGGAAACCAACTGTCAAATGAATGAATTGTTTTTGTGCATTTGTCTTTGCCTGACATGTGATGCATTGATGAGGCATTAGATCTTTTTGATTTTTTCCTTTGAGAAGTACTTATCTCAATTTCATCAAAATACACCACTGTGTTTTCGAATGGGTGGGTCAACAATTCTCACAATGTATTCACAATCATTACACTTAGAAATGCACAGATTCAGCTTATACAGAATACAGTATCCTGGTACTATGCGCATTGCATCAAAAGGAGATCTGTCTTTATTCAAGTCTTGAGCAGTTATTGGCGTTGCATTACAAGCACTATAGCTCAAAAAACTATTTTGAGCAAATGAATGAGACACCTGACCCTCCATTTTTCTCCAACCAGTTTAGGGACATTATTATACTGTCGGAACATTTAGAACTGGAGCAAACACAGTTGCAGTAATACTCAGAATAAACTCAGAGGCCATCTCCAAGCCATTACCAAGGAAACTGACAGCTATATATTAGACCTGCAGGGGAAAAATGCTTTGTAGCCATCAGGTTCTAACAACCTACTATCATTAATTTTACAATCACAGGCCAAAAGCCATTACATCAAACTTTAGAAAAAAGTAAGGTTTCTATTCCATCAGGCAATGTATTTTTTGTTTCAGATTCTTTGTTCTTTTGGATCCTAGCATATGGCCAACAACACCAAGTTGATTCATTGCACTGTGTGTCCTTTGGGATTCCATGCATGTTTATCACTGTGATGCACAAGCAAAAAATAATTAGAATTACTGTGTGGCTGTAAAAAAAGATTTATAAGCAGTAATATCCTCTGAAATATGACTTATTCAAGAATTACACAAAAACATAAAAACTCATACTGCAATCAAAAACTTTACAAAGAAAAAACACCCGTGCTAGAAACTCTTCATATCATTTCCAGATACATAAATGGGCCTATTACTGTGATCAAAAAGCTCCATCTAGTGAAATATATTTGAAATACAGCTTACAACTGAAAGCCTTAACCAGGGGGTGAGCAGCTAGAATAGTGATCAGCCTTTTCAATATATATATATTTTTTTAAACATACTATTTTGTGTTGCTCATTTTTTTCAGTCTGAAACTGCTATCAATGATGCCAAAACAGGGGGCATCGTTTAAACAGATTTCAGTGGATCCCCCTTAAGTATTCAGAGATCACATATGAATTAGCATTGCATAGTCTATACACTCCAAGGTGGGATAAACTTGAGGTTACCCTGACCCAGGTGAGCAAATGTTATCACGTAAGATTGTGGGAATCAGATTGTGGCCGTGATTGAGTAACACTCTGCTAACTATCATTGCATCTATGGAAATGTTTATTACCAAGTCATGCATCACAGTGGAGTAGGTTTGCATTATATTCTCTATTTGTAGTTGGGCTGTCCTAGCCATCTGAGGAACTAAATTCAATTTCACCAATAATTGCTTGTACAGGCGCAAAGATAAAGTAGGTCTTCACCAAATACATTCATTTTTCAAATCTGGGGCTTTTGACAGCAGCTTTTCACTCCACTCTCTGTGCAAAGTTTAATAAACTGCTTGCAACTGATATCTGATAAGTAAGCAAGGCAAGTTTATTTGTATAGCACCTTTCATAGACAAGGCAGTTCAAAGTGTTTTACATGAGGCATTAAAGACATTTAAAAAAAAAAAAAAAATTAAATCACAGTGCAAAAGGAATAAAAGTCATAGCGCAAGTTTAGAGTTCAGCAGAAAGCGGTGGTGAACAGAAACGTTTTTAGTCTGGACTTAAAAGTAGTTATTCTGGGAGCAAGTCTCAGTTCTGTAAGTTTGTTCCACCTACTTGTTGCATAGTAGCTAAATGCTGCTTCACCCTGTTTTGTTTTGACTCTGGGAACCGTTAGCAGACCTGACCCAGTTGGCCTGAGGGGTCTGGAGGGTTCATATTGGGTGAGCATGTCAGCGATGTATTTTGGTTCTCGACCATTTAGTGACTTGTAGACGAGTAACAGTATTTTAAAGCCAATTCTCTGACACACTGGAAGCCAATGCAGGGATCTGAGAATTGGCGTGATGTGGTCAAACCTTTTCGTCTTTGTTAGTAGTCAAGCAGCAGCGTTCTGAATGAGCTGTAGCTGTCTGAGTACCAAAGTACTTGACACCAGTCATATTGATACAAGTTAGTTACAGCATCTACTCTTTACACTGAAATTCACTTGCAACCTATTTAAAGCCTTCTATGTTCTGGATGGACAGGATCCATATAGCTTGTCCCTCTGTACTTTTACACTACTTGCTGATCACTTGAATTAAAAAAAAAACATCCTTGGGCTTGACCCACACTAATTGACACATCCGGATCGTGTCCCATGAGGGTAGTGGGCTAATAAGGAAGCCACAAGTGTAAATGAGTCTAAAGTAACAAACTACAAACATTCCAGTATTGTAAATGAATTATGAATTATTTTACTGAAATGGCAGACAACTCTTTGTAAAGGCAACATTTAAATATATATATTTTTAAAAAGGCTTTCAAAAAACATCCACAAAAAGACTCACCGTATCATATTGCAGGTTATTTCGGTGCAGAAATTCAAGTTTGTATTTTGGATGCAGGTCATTGAAGCGGTAGCGGAAAAGGTCAACTTCCTGTTGTATAAACCAGCGCCTGAGATCCTCCCTTTAAGATGCCATTGGAAATGAAAAACAAATGTTCAGCTGCAGTTGTTATAAATTTAAATCCCCTTTTACAGTGTTTTTGAATTTGCTATAATTTGACAGGAAATGACAGAGTTCACTTACGTCTGGCAGTAGGCGAGCCTGAGAATGAAGTGGGAGATATGGTCCTTTCTTCGTTTCTCATATTCACTTGGTCCAGTTTGAGATTTTTTGTCATCCTTAATGGAATGTAAAGTTATTTGTCATGACTGATTAATATTTTGTGTTAATTGCTCTGGTGGCCAACCACTGGTAACTGAATGAGGAAACACTATGCTATGAAGCTATGAAACTAATAACAGATTGTAAATTCAGTTTGAAAAAAAAATGTGATGACAACTTACAACTGAAAGCCTTAACTAGGGGATGAGCAGCTAGAACAGTAGACCTAAAGATACTCACAGCCTCTGTTTTGTACGGAAAGTTCAGGCTTGAAAACTCAGCATCCAGTTTCTTTGCGTACGGCTCAGATGTTTTCACATAGCTCACTCCCAAATTCTCAACAGTCTTCAACACTGCAAGGTAATTAAAAAGACTAACATTGTAAACAGCATAACTGACAGGTTTAACAAACTGCATTTCATAATTGCAGTCTAATCCCATATGGTTATACATATCAATTTGAGAGTACACATTTCATATCTAAATATCATTAGATTGGCGTAAGACATAGGTCTTACATTTCAATCTTTCCACAGCAAATGTCTCAAATTCGGTGAGCGAGATGTTTTCAAGAGGAGGCTGCCCATAGAATTGCAGACAATGTCCATAGAGCTCCGTTTGGTGGTTGATGATCAACTTCTTCCTTCTGCTGGAAAACTGCATAATGCCTAAGGTGAGGGAAATTGAATATGGTTAGGATGCCACATTAACATGCACGGCATCATAGATGACCTCAAGTTGAAATCCAATGCAATTTGGTCTGACCCACCAAAGTGTGCGGGGACTCGGTTTACAAGAACAGAATAATTGAATTACTGCCCTTACTGTCTCTAATTAGGGTGAGCACCTACAAAGAAAAGGAGGGTAGGTGAAAGCAGGTATGTCAAGTGGGCACCTCCCAACACAGATGTTTTATCATTTTATGTCCATGGCCTGGCATCCCAGAACCATCCCCACTCTCAGCAGACTGACATATACCTATACTACACTTGCATTGAATCTATACGGACCCAGGTGCTCACACAATAAGTTCCCATCATCACCATCAACCTCAACAACAGCCTGCTCAGCATTTCAGAAATCCCATTGTGTCAGCAAACAATCTACTCAATTACAGTATGTACAGAGAATCACACCAGCAGCTGTGGATGATGCATCACTATACTGCTACTACAGCAATGCAATACATGAACACCTATCATAGCCATGAGATGATTTCCATACTTTGCAGCCAACTGGCATCCTCTTTTTTCAGTCTGAGCCACTTGGCTACTCTTTTTGGCTGCTCCAGAAACTGCCTTTATAGCCTGACAACATCGCTCACTCTAATTTTAGCATTAACAACTTGATAGCGCAACATCAGTTGACTATTATACTCCCATGTGATTACTGCTACTTTACCCTGGCTTTCCAGCTTTGCTATACAGCCACAACTAGGAGTTCAGTGTGTGTCTTTATTCTTCAGTTTTCTTCCTTTATTATGCCTCATTTCCTACATCTTTCCATGGCACAATGAGCTCTTCAAAGTAAAGATCTCTGACTGTTGGTCACAATACCAGGTCAGGCTGTTGCTGACCATCTCTGGCCAAACGATGACTGGTTATCTTCCAAACTAGATGGTGGAGTAGACAAAACTTACTAGCCACCAGCCAAAGCTGCAAAGTACTTGACTGGTGGATAGTGTTCATTTTACACTTTGGGCAGCGAAACAGTTCATTCAATATTCCAATTTTGAGGCAATCTCGCATGCTCTACTTATTGATTGAATAGGACAATCGGCCCTCTCTGCAGCCATATTGCTCACATTTTAGTTTCTCTCAATTAGTCCAATCTAGTGGATCAGCACTGTTACATTACAAAGTAATGTAATCGGTGATAGTTGGTGAACCTCATGCCCTTACCAGGTTACGACTTGAGTCCACACCCGGTGATAGCTAAGTCAACAATACACAGCCCCAAACACTGACTAGCCAACTTAGAGTTGAAGATAACAAATCGTACAAGATGTGCTAACCTCGACTAGGTAACGTTAGCCAACCTTTGAAGCTAGCTAGCCAGCAAACAAGTCCATAGTGCTTTATATGAATATCAGCTTGTAACTTATAGCACTACGTTAGCTGCGATATTTAACCAGCAAAATTATAAAATGTTGCAATTTACGTTATATTACCGTTTAGATGATGAAGTTGCTTCCTCCCAGTTAAGTCCCGCCAAATGCCAGTGTATGTTCTTCAACAAACGCGGGTAAATGATGACGATTTAACCAGCTGAGGAAAGGGAACCAATCGCATATCCACCTTTCACACCATACCGTTTGCTCATATCCTGTTATATTGTGTGGGCACTCGTTTAGAAAAGTCAGACCGTCCCGCCTTCCCATACGCCGCACGACTTCTTTGCTGTTAAGGAACGACTCAACAGTCTTGTGTAACACACTTTAACTAGTGTTGTACCCGAAAGCACCCTCATTGAAAATTAGTTTTGGCCTGCATCCGTCTCCTGTTTACGACCATTACTCCGTAACTGACCTGTGTGCAACAGGAACCTCCAGGGTGGTACTCTACAACATAACCGAGGCACCCAGAGTAGCCGGAAGCAGACCGGAAGCAGAAATACACAGTCAACGCCTCACAAAAAGCTATGCGTTTAGTATAGGTGATAGATTCAAGTACTACTCGTAAAAATCTCAACTTCAAGTTACGACCATTTGGGTGTAAGCCTATAGTGGGTTCAGATGTGATTTGAAGATTACTTCATTCATTAAACAAATATAGAATGCCCGGGCCATGCAGTTACCTCCGGATCTGCTGTATGGAAGGTTGTTAGCTCTTCTAGATTTCTGACTTGTGGATGCTAGGTGGGGATACAGGCTAGGTAAGCATGTTGTAATTAATATTATTATTATTATTAGTAGTAGTAGTAGTAGTAGTATGACTGTGATTTTTTATTAATCACCATAGGAGAAAATCCCTTTCGCTTGCCCCCTATCCACAGGGTGGTCAGAGTGCAGGGTCACCAGTGCCCCTGGAGCTCGTAGGGATTCATATTATGTGGGAATAATAATAATGATTACAGTTAAATGATGTGGAAGTGCCCATGCGGTGAATCTCTGTTGAAGCTGTCAAGATGCCATATCAACACTTTTGCACATGCACTTAATGAGTGACCATTTGAGTTCATGTTTTACAGCATCAAAATTCTCAACCACAAATGAAAAATCTAGCAAGTAGTTACATCTTGCTATAAGAATTGTGATCACAAAATTACTTAAGTGATTTTTATTTTAAATTAATATATAATTCCTAGACCTTACTACGTGTGTTTCCTTGTTGGTGACGTTTACAGCCTGAAAGCTAAGGTGAACGGTATTTTCAAGTAGCAATCTCATATCTACTCTCTTAACCATAGATCATGAATGCATCAAGCATTAGTAAATATTCATAAGTAACTTTACATATTAGAACTACATATCCTCCCTAATTCTCGTGATTCCTGTCAAATCTCTTCTTGTATGTTCTCTGTGGTGAGATCATCGACCTCAAGGAAGCTAGGTAGGGACGAAAGCTCTTTGGTGCGGATGCAAGCTAGATCCGATATAGATATTATAATGATTATTTTAGGTCTACTACAATATGTATAAATATTCTGAAGAATGGATTCCAGATTGATTTGTGCTGTCATCAGTTCTTCTGTCAAGTCGGGCATTAGTCCAAAACATAGTGATAGAAACATAAATCAAAGTTATTGAGAAAATCTTAAATATCAGTTATGTCTTGACATCGTAGACGAGTTTACATATGATGCATTCGACATGCGCAGTCGTGCACTTCCAAACTACGAACGGTTCCAAGGTTTAAAATTCCTGTTGATTCTCTAGCAGCATACTCTCTTTGGCTTTCATCCCTTGGCAACTAACGTTAGCTAGCTAGTTAGCTACTCTCATGCGCAACGTAGCTGGGCTGGAGTGACACGCATAGATATGCATCTACTCAGCCTAAATGTTATTGATTTTTATCCGATGTTGATGTAAATCAAAATGTATCCGTAGTTGTGACGTTGCGTAGCGGAACAGACGCAGTTTGCGCAGTTGTTAGACAACATTATAGGGTGGAACATAAGGTTTTCTGATTTGGTGGCAAGAGTGGCTAGTTAACGTTAGCTAGGTTAACAGTCGCAGCGGAGTGACTAACGTTAGCAAACAACGTTAGTGAACTCGTCTCCTCCTGCCACAGACAAGAGCGACAGTGAAGATTCAGACATGTGAATGTTAATTAACGTTAGTTCGCTCGCGAGCTCATTTAAGATTAACTAACTCCGGATGAGTAGCATTTTTACAGGTAAGAAATGGCCCTCTCGTATAGTTTGCTAGCTCTTCGCCCTCTACCAGCCTTGCTTACTTTAACGTTGCTAACGTGACCAGTGGTGGACTTTACTGTGAAGACTGATGTTTGTCGCCCGCCAGCAGTTATCAAACGGATCACGGCTTCTTAACCGAGACTTACTTTCGTAGTGACTCATGTAGGGAACGTAGCATAATGAAAAATTGTCTCAAGACTTATTGTGATCCACAAAGAGCTTGGCATTACCACATACAGCAGAAGCGGACAGGGAAGTAATCAAGAACAGACATAACGTGTCATCATTCATATTATTTCATTCAGTGACCAAAAGTATTGACGATAGTGCCCCCCTCAAGTAACGTTAGCGGGCGGGCGTGTGTGTATGATTCACTGATTGAGAGGTGTATTATCATCTTCTAGATATCTCTACGTACCCGAGTGTCATTTCATTCCATAGTTTCAGATGCTATGGTTTACCCAGGCATATATTTCCAGTTTCTTAAAATGTAATGTCTGAGGAAGTTTGGTTAGGGGTAGTTTGGTTAGGGGTGTACGAAGGTTCTCTCGAGTGGGATGATCGCACTCTACCGAGTGGATTTTATTTATTAATTTTTGTCCAGCATTTGTTTGACAGTGGACGACCAGCCTTGAGAGTATTAATGACATAATGAGGCAAGTAGCTAGTATCAAGTACCTTGGATCTTTACTTGGGGTCCTCTACTTGTATGTTTTGTAAATTTTAGTATGGCTTTTGTTTATGTTTAGGTTAGGCATACTAATGGGTTTGCTGAGGTGCAATTGCACATAGTGAGTGGGGAGGACAGTGAAATGTGTAACTATTACTATCTGAACTTCTGATCAATAGATGTTTAAAAGAAATAACAGGCTAGCATTTTATTTTAGTTTAATTCATTTTATTTTTGCCTGCTTTTGTAAAATACCAGTTGTTGCATCCTGCACCCTAATTGAAGTTCATGACTTAAGTCAACACAGCCTATTGGTCACCAGTCATGTAGTATGTTTTACATGTCCACAGGGCACTGCATTACCACAGTATTTAGCATTGCACTCAACAGGGTCTACACATACAGCTGTGGATGACCCAGTTGCTATGTGGAGTCTGCTGCTCTCAGGGGTGATGGAAGAATAAACAAACTGCGCAATCACTCCAAACAAATCCCTTCTGAACTTCATAGCAGTTGATTAATGTCAATTTGGGAGGTGAACAGGCGTAATAGTTTAACAGATAACTCCGGGCATGGTGAACGTTAGACCCATTTTCTTAAGAAATTCCAGTGGGGTTTTTTTGTGGTAACCTGTAGCTAGAGGGAATTTGTAGATGTCCTACTTTTTACCTGTAGCATATTTTCTGAATTTTAAAATGGATATCGTGGCAGATAACAAGCTTTTTACTTTGATTAGGTCTGACTGAATTGTAGCTACATTCATGTCAAAGGATAAAACTTGCTTACTTGGCACCCTATTCTAATCCATTTCATAGGAACTACATTCAGGCATGAAAACTCTTCCTCAACTGATAGGCTTGAAATGAGGTGGGATGAAACCACGGAGGATGTTGGCAATTGGTCAGAAGTGCTGACTTCCAATATCAGCAAAGATGGTGGTGAGCTAGTTACTTAGCATTGGAGAGGTATTTGTTATTTTCAGAATCTAGATTATAAAGCCGCCTCTTGGTACAATGAAGGCTTTCTGAGTGCGGCATTAATTCAAAAACATTTAAATGTTTTGTTTTTTTCAATGTTTTTTTTTAGGCGAGGTCTAGCAAAAAATTTGGTAGACTCACACATTTCCATGGGTTATGTTACTAAACTTAGTTTGCCATCTCAGGATTTTGATATTGTTTGTAGTTGAATGAAAGAAACAGGCACCTAGAGGCAGGGAAATAAGTCACTGTCACTGTTTCACTGATAATACCATACAAAAATCCACAGGAATTTTAGAAGGCAGAGAGGGCACGCTGGAAAATGGGCTTAACATTCACTAGGAATTCTCCTTTAAGACGACATGGTGACTGACTGTCTTTAGCCATAGACTCTTGTCTTGTCATTTGAAGTTGAAATATGCAAAATCAACACAATTCTGATATATATGAAATATTATGAACTTTCATTGAATCATTTTTGTGCTGGTATTCAGAACACATTCTGATCCGGTTTACATTTGGAGCCCTCATTTCAGGGACAGTTGACAGTTGTTCACCTTTGATGTGAAGGTGGGCAATGATTAAACTTCAGACTAGCCCTTAAGAAATTGAAGAACTCTGTCAATGTTTGTATTCCCTAACCTATAGTTGAAATTTACAGTACTGTCTGTACTATCTTTACGTGTGCTGCATAAGATTTTTTGTTTTGTTTTTGTATGTGTTCATTTAATAGATCACTGAAACTGCCCAGACAGAGTGGAACTGAGAAAGCCAACCAGACCTTGCCACCATGTTGGAGGAGGACATGGAAGTGGCCATTAAGGTGGTCGTGGTGGGAAATGGAGCAGTTGGCAAGTCGAGCATGATCCAGCGCTATTGCAAAGGCATCTTCACCAAGGACTACAAAAAGACCATTGGAGTGGACTTTCTGGAAAGGCAGATACTGTAAGGAACTTGGGTCACGGAAATGTTCATTCTACTACCAATCATATATCAGTCCAAGGCCCAGAGCACCATGGTTGGGTCATATTTTTGGACTGTTTTTTTTTTTCTAATGGTGCCTCTGCCAGTAACAGTATCCCTTCTATAATTGAATGTATGTTGGGGGTAAGTTTAGTTGTGGTTACAGCAATCCCTGGTTCAGCTCTCCTTATGGTTCTAGCGCAGTTTGCAATTTGAGAAACTTTGAAAAATGACAAACACATTCATTCTTAAAAATGAGGACAAATTATACTGGCATTTTAATTTTATGTTTTACTTGGCAGTGGTGGTAATTGTCTTGCTGTAGTGGAAGAAACACTGCACTAACCCTTGTTTTAATGCCACCAATAGCAAAATGGTAGTTTTTAAAAACCTATTTTTCATAATTAAAACTAAAGCAATGCTTTGCTCATAAAGTTTTTGCTCTCAAACAGTGAAACAGAGCTATTAGAAAGAGTTTCCCTCCGTTTGTGCATGCTGTTTCTCCCTTCATCACCACTGTTAATTGCCCAGTAGCCATACGGGGTGTGTCCTGTCCAACCAAATAAATGCAATTGGACATTGATTATTTCAGACATCCTCATGTTGCCATTTGCTTCTATTGCTTTGTAATAACGAAACCATCCCAAAAACAAACATAATTATCATCTGGCCTTTTTAAGGATCTGTATGAAGATTCAAATGTAAGGTGTTGTCAATAACTGTCTTTATTAAAAGGAGCACTTGACTTTTATGAAATCAACATAATGAAATGACAATTATGGGGCTGTATTGTGCATTATAAACAAAAACATTATTAACAACGTTTACTTTTAAATAATTGTATTAGGAAATTGTGATTAAGAGATAAGCTGCCTCCCTTTTTCATGGAAATTTGGGTCTGGCATATGAAAATTAATATTAATGACAAATTGGTCAATTGTACTAAGTGATGATAGGCAGTTCTTGTTGGCTGGGCTGTAGAACAATATGCGCATTTTCTCATTTCTCATTTTTTCTCAGTCATTTTCTCCCATTGCTTGTTTATTATTCAGTGTAAATGATGAAGAGGTCAGATTGATGCTGTGGGACACCGCTGGGCAGGAGGAGTTCGATGCCATTACCAAGGCCTACTACCGTGGTAAGATCCCCACCACTGAAATATACCTTTCCCTTTGGTCACTGATCACCCTTAGCTTCCGTTTTATGAAATGTCATAGTATAGAAATGAGCAGCAGGATGGCCTAGTGTGTAGGACCACCCTTCAACCTGAGGACACAGGTTCAAGCCCCTGTGCTGGCACACAGGGCTGCTGCTCTGAAGTTCACCCTGTGCTCTGACCTCCCCGTGGAGGCGGGCAAGTGAAAAGAGAATTTCCCGGGGGGGGAATATCACATTATTATTAGAATAAATTGTAATAAGTCCTTTTTAAAAGCATTAAAAGCTTGAAAACCTATCCTTGGTTTGTTCTCTCTATGTTCCAGGTGCTCAAGCATGTGTACTAGTCTTCTCTACCACAGACCGGGAGTCCTTTCAGGCTATTGGCAACTGGAGGGAGAAGGTGGAAGTGGAGGTTGGAGATATTCCCACTGTTCTAGTGCAGAACAAAATTGACCTCCTGGATGACACTGTTATAAAAAAGTAAGGGGTTGCAAGATCCAACATTCTTTTAATACTGTTATGTGACAGTTCCAGTAACAACAGTGTAATGGGTATTGTAATCTCGTATTGGCACAGTGAACGTAAAGACATTGCTTGTTAATAAGACAAGACAAATAGTAATAAGGGCACTGTGCTAAATGGGAATTCTGATTGGAGTATATAACTTGGCATGAAATGGAGTAAGTCTTTCTTTACTTGCATTGCAGTGAGGAGGCAGAAGCTTTGGCTAAGAAGCTGAAGTTGCGATTTTACCGGGCCTCAGTAAAAGAGGACCTCAATGTCAATGAGGGTGAGTAACTGGAAATGTTTCAGTTCAAACACTGACTGAGTTATTCACACTAAATAATCGTGTTCTGGAATTTGAAAATCTACTAATATTACATTTCCGCTGGATCTCTTTTTAGTTTTCAAATACCTAGCTGAGAAGTATCTTCAGCGACTCAAACAGCAAACAGCAGAGGAGACAGAAGTGGTCCATACAACAAGCAATAAAATAGGTAATTATTTTTCTGTTCACCTTTTCTACCTTCTTTTAAAGGATTTTTCATCAGGGTAACATTGACAAATCTCATATCTCCAAAGGTGTTTTCAATACCACAAGTAGTAATGTCTGCAACCAGGGCTCCAGCAATGGCCGAGAAGTCATCACTTTGAGACCTAACAAACAAAGGACCAAGAAGAGTAAAAATCCCTTTGGAAGCTGCAGCTTAGTCTAGATTGAATCGTTTAGGTGTAGTGCCTGCCTTGGGTAATGTCTTCAAGCCTAGATTGGTGATTTCTGTATGTTGTGGAGGGAGCCACATTCAGAGACCAAAGCCTGCAAAGAATGGGGAAATACTACTAATTTGATAACTTGATATTTAATCTATACTGTAAGATTTTCTTCCCACCTAGATGGTTGAAAGGCCTTTTATTCATCCATTCCCATCAATGTTCTGTGCACAGTACCTGAACATTTGCAAGCTCTTAGGTCCTCCTTGTGGTTGCCATGAGTTTTACAACTCAAGAAATGCAGCTATGTTGTGGGATGAATTTAAAGCGAAGATCCACCCTAAAACAAAATTCACAAGTTATTCCTAGGATTTTAAACAGTTTATTCAGTACAGTGTTTGCTAGTATGAATAGTTTTCTTCCAAAGCTAGATGCCAGAGAACCAAGGCTGTAATCTGAAATATCATCAAGAAATGGCACCTCAAACTGCTCCATTGACAATGAGTGGCAGACTGGCTTTGTTTTACAACAACACTGATTACACAATATCAGCCTCATTCTCTGTCAAAGGACCAATTCCACAATTCATCTCATGATCTGATGATTCGTCTCCAATCAAGAGTTTTTGCTTCCTTGTGTCTAGCTTTGGGAGAAACTTCAAGTTCAATCAAGACAGAAATGCTTTGTAATTTAGGAATAACGTACAGTGGGGGTTTTGATAAATGATAAAAACAAAGTTCTCTGTAGTGGACTCAGATTTTTGGATCCCACTCTATGTGAATCCTGTTTCAGGTTGGATATTCACCTTTATGGATGAGGAATTAATTTCATGAAACTGACAATACGAATAGGTATACAATCCTCTCAACAAGACATGTAACAGGAAAGGTTGCACTCTTGTTCATTAAAAACATTTGTTCACGTAGGATTTTTACAGTTGCCCATTCCTATGTTTGATTTTTCACCAGTGCAATATGTTTGTATGTATTGTAGGAGATATACAGATTATTTTGTACCATATTTTTCTAACTATTGATAGAATATGGTTCAATTTATACTGTTTATCATGGATAAAACACTATGGAATTATTAGTTAATTTTGTGCAGAAGTATTTTTATATGAATCATGACAGTGTTGAATGGCATGCTCACTGAAGTGTTGTTTAACACCTTAAAGTTGACAGTGCCAAATTGCATCTCTCTGTCCTGTAGTGAAATATTAAGGCTGCAGTGATTGGATGTAACACGAAATTGGTAGAATGTGTTCTCATATATAACCAAATATCAATAACCATTAGCACAAGATAGCCCTCTTTATGTCTGCTTACACTCCGCTTATTTACAAATTTGTTAACCAAAAAACCAAATGTCTTTGTGTGCTATAGATCATGAAATTAAATTACATGAATCTTAATTTTCTCTTTGAACTGTAGTACCTCACATCACAATCAGCTTTTTTACATACTTTTACATTAAACTGTGCTCTTCATCCACCGTTATTTTTGTACTTTGAATAACCCATTGTTTATTCCCAGAATAGATGGATACAGTGTTTCAGATTGATCAGTATATTTGTGACCTATCAAGCACTAAATGTAGGAAAACAATTTTTTATTCAGTTTTTTGTTTTATTTCTCTGCTGTTCATGTTCACAAAATAATCATTGATACTACTCAGCGGGACCTGGTGCTATAACTCTGTAACTGCTCATAGTCTTGATGGCCAGTGTCCATCCCTGTTGTGGTTTCTTGGGCAAGACTCCAACTCATCAGCACTGTATCTGTTGCTGTTGAAATGCTTGCAGACACATGCAAGCATTTCAACAACAAAAAGTACAGTGCAGTCAAGGAGATATGCAAAGAAAAAAAAAAGTTCCTTATTATGATTATTGACGCCCAGTCCTCTGTTGTGTACCTAATGCTATGCCTTGTCTGCATCATGTCTGCATTGTGTTCTGTTCCATCTTTTTGCCTTATATGTAAAGTAGATTGATTTTTTTTTTCCCTCCCCAAACAAATATCCAAATCATACCGATCTACCAAGCACAATGAAATATATGGTGATGTGGTAAAAAGTCCTTGATTTTATATTCGGTGTGCAGTTATTGGCATTTCCTCTGTTAATAGATGCAATTAAAAGTATTTTAACTCTAAATTAAAATACACATTGCATTCTATATATAATGCCTGCAAGCATGAAAATCTTTTGAAAGTGCTCTGCATCTGTATTTCAGTCCTAGAAACACCTGGTTTTAAATACATTTCACCCCCAAGGGGTTTGGATGAACAAGGTTCTACTGTTCTGAAAATGTCTCAAGGCCTTAAATAGTCTTGTGAAATACAGTGAAATATAACATTTTAACATTTTCAGTTGTCCAGTTATGCAGCACATATTCTGTTAGGTCTACAGGTGTTTTCATTATCACGTGAATGTGAAATTGGTCTTAGATTTCATTGTAACTGGCGTTAAAAAGGTCTGAAAAAGTCTTAAATTTAAGTTGATGAAACTTGAAGGCACCCTGGTTTCGCATTTGAAACGTTCTCCATCTGTAGTATTTACAAAATGTTGCAGTGCTCTTTTGGACAAATGTGTGGTATAATTTTATTGTATGCATGCCTTTTGTTGTTTTTTTCCACATCAGTGAACCACAGTTACAATGCCACGTTGCCTTGTCCTTGTTTACATTATCACCCCTCTTACTCTGTATGAAATTGCCTGTAAATATTGTAAACTAATCTTTATTTCTCAAGCATTCTCTTATTTGTAACAATGTGTTTACTTTGCTTCAATGGATTTTGCGCACTTTATCAAGAAGATGACATAGTCTCCTGAAAATACCACATATTTAACACATGAAACTAACCATACTGAAGTGCTGTCACTCAGGTGTTGTAAAAATCTTTGTGTGTCTTCTTGTTACTTAATTGATCGATTTCACACATTCATGCAGAAACCCAGATCTTTGGGAAAAAAATACAGTCTTAGTTGGATTTTTGTTTTAACCGTTAAAAATATATCTAAACTTGAAGGTGTGCTACACAGCTGTACACCTGTTTTTGTTGGGGAAAAAAATGTTTAATGGTAATTTGACCTAAATAAAACTATTTTCTTCAGCATCCAGTGTCTAATTTCAAATTACTATACACCTAAACGTCTGCCAATCCAAATTTAAACCTCCAATTTAAAACATATCAAAGGTTAAGATGAAAAATATCAACACAATGAGCAAATACATTAACAGATTGACAAATATTCAATTTTGGAAGTTGAGCATTGCATGTTATACCTATCAGCCACATGAGCCCCACAATCCTGCTACATGTCCATTAAGTAATGACTAGATAGGCCAGTTGGTTATTGCGTAATGAAGTTAAGAAGGGCACTGCTATTCTTGGTTCTAGATAAGGGACAGTAACATAGCTATTGTACAGTTGTACTTAAGCCACATACATTACAGCTGTATTTATTGTATAGTTATTTAATGTTTATCACAGAATGCTTCCTCCATGTTTTCATATATTGCCTATATTGCTTGTAATGATTTTTATTTTTGGCAGCAGTGCACATACATGTTCAGATGTCAGGTTAGTGACTGTAGGGTTTTGAGTAATTCAATGGATGTCCAAATCGACCGGATAGTAAGTTTTAGGGGCCAGTTGATGTATTCTTGAACTTTTGGTGGCAACTCCCACTGGCCTGTACATGAAAAGCTTCATAAACCTTTTAGTAGAAGTACTTTTGTTTAGATGGTAATGTGTAACTATAACAATGGATTGAATGTCTTGATAAAAAAAAAAAACTACCATTTCATGATAAAGATATATCTTTATTCCATGTACTTGAATTTTGTATATTTTGTGGGTTGTAAGCACATTTGGTCAACTATCTGATGAGGTAAGCACCTGAATGTGGTAGTAGTGTCTTTCTTCAATAGATCACCTGTCAAAAATAGCTTTGTCTGCTGGTTGGTTTTTTTTATTTGTGTTGCCTTAGTGCTTCTGCAGCAAGGAGGTAGTGTATGCACATCCCTAACCAAGTGCTTGATACAAAAGGTGACACAATGAAAAAGAGAAAGATGCCTGCACACTGGATTAATTGTTTGTCAACGTGGGGAAAACTTTATTCAGCAACCTTTTGACCTCAACTGGTCTTCGTTGGGCAGTCTGGAATAAGCCTCTTGTCTCGTTTTCATTGTAGTGCTTATGCAAACACACATTGGCTATTCAATGGCATCCATACTAAATAGGCTAATCTATAACAATAAATTTAAGGTAAAACTTGATATGATAAGGCCAAGCTTGGTCTCCCTAGATTTCAGTCTGCTGATACCCCAACGAAAAAAATCACTATAATATTCCTATAATATTACTATGGAGACTTAGATTGTGTATGTGGTACTCAGAAGTGAGTTTATTGTGCTTTGTGGTACTTTTATGCCTTATGGTATCACTATAATATTCCTATACAGACTAATTTTTCTTTCTATTGCTATAGTCCTAAAATGTATCATAGGATTACTATAGTTCTTGGTAAGGGTAGTGACATCATAGCCCCAATAGGTTTGGTGGATTAGTGGGTTAGTGACTACTGTTGGTGGTTTTTGAGTCCTCCAATTTTTGGTTATCCATAATCTTGATGTTTTTTTCAGCATTTTCAACATTCCTCAAGAGGGTCTCCAGTCTCCGCTTGATCTTCTTCTGATCGTCCAGAGCACAGCTGATCACTACGACCTGAAACTTCTGATTGATGGGGACAAGTGGTGCCTCTGTTACACACGCTGCATGCAGGGCCTTCAGCTGCTGCACGCCACCTTCCATGCCATCCAATAACTTGCCCACAGTTTCATCTATCATTGAGGTTGCCTTGCGTAGGGCATCCTCTTGTTGGGAATTTCTAATTGTGCCAACTGAGATCTCGACTGACAGAGTCCGACCCATGAGGCGTTCTGCATTCAAAGTTAACTCTTCTCTCTCACCTAGGGGAAATAAAGCAAGAAAACAGTCAATGGTGCATCCCTTACGAAAAATAACTAATCCTATAATACATACTATACAAATATACATAGGAAAAGGAATATTACAGTGATGTCAGATGAACAATACAATAAAGTAAAATAATGTCTCTGTAAATGCACCATTGTGTACCTGGGGTGCTGTATGTGGGGGAATAGGGGTACTGTGTGTCTACAAAATGTGTACTATGGGCTAAAATGCCTTTTGTGGTCCTCTACTGTGTATTTATGAATGTGATATACTTTTATGTCACACTGCTCTGGTTTTTAAAAAGGGTTTGGTTGAAATCTACAAAACTGCAAACAAAACCTTCTCAAAAATATGATACAGCAACTGTTATCTGAGTCAAACTGGAAGAAACAGGAATACATTGGCTCTTTTTTTTTTGTAGATTTAAAACAAAATTGCCCTTCCAATTGCCCTTCAGAGACAATTACCGGTGAAAGTGTGGTTATGACAGCTGAACTAGAGCTGCACCAATACCAATTTTTCAGAACTAATATGAGTAGTGAGTAAGTGTATCGGCTGATCCGAGTACCGATACACAGTACAATTTACAGTCAAGAGGAGGTGTTTGAGTTGTCAGAGAAGGAATAATGGTGGCTTGAGGAGGA
>CABFOQ010023183.1:25031-43879 GCA_900660455.1 Gephyroberyx darwinii
GGAGGAGGAGGAGGGGGAGGAGAGAGTGGAGGGGGGGGATCCTCTCCTTTGCTTATGGTTTATTATTCCTACCAACGCCCCTATTGAGCACCACAGACACACTAGATGTCCTTATAGGTATATTATAGGAACATTATAGTGGGTAGAGCGGACAATGCTCTAAAAAAACAAAATAAATAAGTCAAATGTTCACGAACGCACCAGCACAGATGTTTCGCAGTTCTTGACAGTTCTGCAGGGACTGGATCATTTCCAGGATGCACTCCCTTTCCTGTTCAATGGCCGTGGCAGCTTCGCGTAAAGCCTCCACCCTGACAGACACAAAGACACGATGACCATTGTAATCCTGATGAATTATAGAATAATACCATACAGATGTTAGTGCAAACCTATATGGAATATTGTAAGGTAGATACAAAATAATCATAAAAGTCACTGTAAAGTAAAGTCATTATTGTGTATTGTGGACACACTGTCTCCCTCTCTCGGTTTGATAACGGTCCCGTTAACTTGACAATAAGACATTTCCACTTGTAGCCTACATAACGGCGAGAAATTCGTGGATAATTTAACTTTCTACCACTCCTGGATAGCCCAGGGTTGTGCCAGGTTTGTATTGGAGCTGTACTTCGTTCAATTTGAAAAACCAGAGTAGGGTTTATTCTAAAGGCATCAAACGTCAACCCCTGAGTGATTAACGCAATCTACCGCTGGCACATGGTAGTTCAAGGCCTATTACTTACCTAGTTTCCAGTTGATCCAAATTTTCCAGGAGCCGTCCGGAACGATCTGCCATGGACAATGTTCTGCTGAACTTGCTCCGGGGAGCTTCGTTCATTTTAGCTTGTATTTTAGCTTGAGCCATTAAAGTGAAAGATTATGATGATCGTCCCCTGGAGAAATCCAACGCGGACCGGCACCTAATAACTGTCCCACTCGACAGCGCCCCAGGGTAAACATTTCCTAACATGGGTTGTAACTTCCTCAGCCCTCAGGCCCCTCAGGGAAAGCTCAGGAGGAGCGAAGACTCTTTGGTTCTCAAAGTCGGGTCCGAGGACCGCTAGGGGTCCTTGAGGTGGTTCCAGCCTGTACAGCATCTGACACTGAACAGATGCGCTTTGGATCAGCGCTGGGGTCGGATCGGAGTCGCGCCCGTTCTGCGCGCTTTCGCCGAGTGCGGCTAGAGTAAACACATTTGGACCAGAGCCAGCCCTGATCCAGTACTCTTTGGGAATCTTTTGCTGTATCGGTCGTTGTCTCCGCAATGGGTCCTCTCCTGCTGCATTGAGATTTCTCCCTACAAAAGTCAGAGAGGTCTATAACGAAAAGACTACGAGGAATTTCACTTAACCCAAACAGGTGTCGGTAATCCCGCACTTGACTACTTTCACCGCGGTAGCACGCGCTACATTTCCTATGCATTAATACACTAGCCAACGTAATGAAAACAAAGACGACAAACAGACAAGTCTACTTCTTCTTCTTTTAGTTTATTGACAGTTGACAACCATTTTTATGTTGTTTACCGCCCTCTTCTGGAGTGCAGTTACCCTACACCCTGTCTATCAGTCCCGTCTCTTAAGAAATATTCTGTATCCCACCCCATTATTTATGAAATCCATAATCTCTTTTAAAGCTACCGGTATTCTGCCTCGTCTTAATTCCATAATCATCTGTTTCTTTCTCTTTTATATCTGTTGCACTTAATGATAGTTCCACTGTCTCCTCTTGGCAAAAATTAGACTTGTTGCATGTTTCTTCATAATGTGCAATGTTTTATTTCACCTACTGTCCTATCCTTATTCTTGAAATTATGATTTCCTCATTCTGGATGAATTCAACCCACATCTGTTAGTGTTAAATGCGGTCAATCTGTAATAGTACGGGTAGCTGTCTTGTGGGGGAGTCATTTGGTCCGATGATGGCCAAGGAATATGAGGTCATTGTACAAAACCAGGTCCACCCTGTGCAAATAATTTTCCCTTATTCCAAGATAATACACATTGCTAAGTAATTTCATCAACACCAGGATGAAGTCGATTCTGTTCATGGCCCTTCCCAATCTTCTAAACATCAGAGTGCAAAGTAGATTTCCACCTCTTTCATCCCTCAAACCAGAGGCTTCTTCAAGAATGGTCTACACAGGACTTGTATGACAGCACTCCTTGGAGGATTGAAGGGTGGCCCTACTGCTTATTATGTACTTCATATTCATTATATTGCAGGGTGTGTCCATTATTTTGTTCACGCTGTATTTTACAAATATGTTAAAAATGCTGAAAAAGAAACCGGAGCTGGAGGGAGTTGGGGGAGTGCCCACAAGTTTAAGCATTTGTTTACCCAGCCATCTTGCAGTCATCGATACCATTTATTGCACACGTGTTGACATTTGGCACTGCATGAGGCAATGGCCACAAACATATGGGATCCAGCAACTATGATTTGGGTAGTGCTCTATATTATACTTCTATACTATACTTTATAATGGAGTCAATGAAAAGCCTGATGTGCTACACTGTTTTACAACAATCAAAAACATGAGGCACAAATAGTAAAATTTATTTAATAGACTCTGAACACAAATACGTTACAAAATGTCTCAATATAAACATCCAATGACCATTGTGTTACAAAAACCCATAACAAGTCCTTAAATAAAGCTTCGTTAGAAATCCAAAAGGCTTCTTTTGAGAGCTTCTTCCAACTCTGTAAAGATAAAAAAGGGGAATGTAAGGATCCAAGTTATATTGAAATAACAAAACAGAAATAACTTGATGCCACGAAGCAACTTCTTAACTGCCCAGCATTATGTGGTGCAATCCGATCAACATCATTTTCTTGTAATTGGAATGTAGAGGCATCGGTCAGATTTAAGACAGACAGATTTGCAATCTCATTCAAGCAGTAATACGTAACATATACCTTGCCATTTTCTTCTGCTGATGGTACAAGCTACAACAATTAGATGGGTGAACCATGACTGCAGTTTGCAGTCAGTCGGGCAGAGTATGGTACACTAATGATGGGCGACTCACAGGGTGCATCCAGTCTGCATAATCTTATATCCTACCTCACCCTGGTAAATGTTCACTATTGTTTCTCCATTTATTTGTTTTGTTTTTTAACTTTATTTCTTTCATTTTTATATATCCTGTAAAGCACTTTGTAACACCATTATTATTATGCATTCAATTATTTTGAGATCCTCATGTCCTTCCAATGTCCATGTATATATTGTCATTGGAAAGATAAACTTCTTGCCTTTCATTTATTCTTAACTCCTCCTATCCTTTTCTTTCTGCATTTATTGTGACCTGCAAGGAAAAAACAGATAAATAATTCTGATAGTGGGGCTCTTCGTGAATGACCCACACACCCACCCACCACACCTGTGGACACTCTTGCTTCTTCTGCACTCAAAGCCAAGGCATGCTTCATCTCCTCATCTGATTCATCTGTAATAAAATCCTTGTTCATTAAAAAGCAGTATTAAGAGAAAAAATACTTATTGCACCCACTGGAATGAAATCTAGTCTTTATAACTTTATAAGCACAATTAGGCAGTATATGCTAGCATTTCAGATTGTAGCTGTAGTACAGTACCCCTGCCTAGTCTTAATATCTCCAACAGCGGAGGTAGAATGATAGATACTAAGACTTTCCATGAGACACATTTCACAACTTAAAAACAGTTGATCTATAAGGAATGTGTTCCACAATAGATAAGTGGACCATAGTCTACCTCCATGGGCATCGCTCTCTTTGTCAGCCTTATCCACGTTCAAAACCTTCGCCAGTTTGTCATGTTCAATCTCTGCAAAAACAAGATAAAACAATAAAATTAATTCAGTCTGCGTGCAAAAGAAAATGAGTGTCAAAAATTAAAACTGACTCACCACCTATGTCTGGTTTCACCTCCACAGCATTGAGTATTTTGACAGTAGTGGGTTCTGCTTTCTCTTCTCTCCCACAGGCCTTAGAGCTCAGGCAAGGCTCCAGTGGACAATGTTGGGAATGGTAGTGTTTATGGAAATCCGGGACAGCCATAAATCTCTCCTGGCAAGCTCTGCATTCTACCTCAAAGGTCTTCTCCAGCTTCAAGGCTGCGTGTGTTGTATGGACGTGAGTCTTGATATGTGCAAAGGAGGACACAGATACACCACAAGGAGCACACACATACTGACATTTTCCCTCCGTGGCCAGATTCCTCATGCATTGTGTATATGTTGCCTTCCTTTCTTCTTTGCTCTTCTCGGAGCCCATGCATGGGCACGAGCATTCAGGCCGACTGGTGTTTTCAGCAGCAGCAGGTCTATCAACTTCAGCATCATCCATGCAGTAGTAGTCCCTACTATGAAGACTCTTGTAGTGCTCTGAGAAGTCGTCTTCAGATTCAAACTGCATGCTGTCGCAGAGGCCGCAAAAGTGGGAGATCTTTATCTGCCCACCATGCTCATTGATACAATGCCTGCGTACGGTGGACTCCTTGAAGAACTTCTGGGGGCAGTGGCCACAGACGAACCTCTGGAAACTGTGACTTGTCACATCACTGCAGTGTTTGTGGATGGCTGCTTCAGAGTCAAAGATGTCCTCACACATCCTGCACATCCATGTCTGGTATGATTTTGAGGAAGGCGCTCCAGCTGTAGTTGGCTGAAGTGCAGGCTTGGACTGAGCATGAAGAACGGCTCTGCCGCTGGTGGATGGTTTGACATCGATGACTGTGGCAAGCTCCTCGGCCACTTCTCTTTCAACAAAGTGTGTGTGTCCACTGTGAGCTTCCGACACATGTGATAGGATGTCTTCATAACGAGGCATGTCCACTTTGCACAAGCGGCAGTGGTAGAGGAAGTTGGAGAGATGTGCCCCTCCATGGAAGCGACTCATGTGCAGGCGGGTAATTGAAGATTCACCCATGTGTTTCCCACACACGCCACACTGATGGAAAATTTGGTTCACAGCCAAGAGATGCTTACTGGCTGTAGCCTCTTCTGAGAAACGCAGACCACACTCACAGAACCATGCTAGTGTCGAGTTCCTGGCTCTGCTAGCACTGCCACTCAGGAGTCGCTGCCGCTTGGCTGGACAGTCTACAGAATCGCTCCTTTTCTTGTCTTTCTTTTGATGTGGCACTTCAGGGCCTGCGGACAGCCTTTTCTGCTGCGCCTCTTTTGCCCTCTTGGTGTGTTGAATTTCACTGAAACTGCAGAACTGAAGAACTGCTTTCTCCATTGTTTGGTTGACCTCCACATCATGCTGGGTTGATTCTTTGTGTCTCTCAATTTCAGCTTGGCTGAGAAAGCTCTTACAGCAGAGAGAGCACTGCCCTCGCACTTGCAGCTGTTTCATTACTTGTGCGACTGTTTTCTCAGCCTCGGCCACTGCACAGCCCTGTCTGCAATACACGCTAGAAAAGAAAAGAGGAGAAAAGAAACAATAAAAATCTGTCCTAAACTGATTGACAACAATTTGAATAATATCAAATGTATGATGTTACTACATGCAAATGTAATGAATATATCATTCATACTTACTTGAAGTGTGCTTGAGCTGCCTGATGCGAGCTCAGTACTTTCCGGCATATAGTGCATCGGACATGGAAAGTTACATCCTTGCACAAAGCGATGAGACGATTCTTAGCATATTGTGGGATGGGAAGTGGCAATGCTCTTCCTCTGGGTTCTTTCACAAAAAGAAAAAAGGTTATCCTGAAAGTTGGTCTCAGTTTTGCTTATAGTAGACTGTCTTTTGTAAAGCAAATACATTTACAATCATTATCAAGTTATTCAAAATATTTCCACTATATAGTATGCAGTGGAACCTTTAGGCATAGATGTTCACACTTGGATGACCAACATTTGACCATACATCTACATACACCTACATTTTCACACATCAGATTTTATTTTTCCCCCAGTCATTCATTTTGGAAGTCTGAGGTTTGGATAAGTGAGGTTCTAATGAACATGTATACAGAAACACAAATACAAGCATGGTCTGCATTTCAAATGTTATTACAGCCTGCAAGGTATGAGCAATACATATGATAATAGATACCTTACCATTCATGTTGAGTGACTCTGTGAAGTGGTTTCTGGCTGACATGTGTTGAAGGCACTCATCCCGGAGGTTGAAGAGGAGGTAGCAGGCAGGACAGGCAAAGCACACAATCAACTGACAGGTCTGAGTGATGAGGTGGCCCTCAGCATTGGATGAGGACACCTAGTAATCAAACAGACTATATTTTAGAATTCCAAATGCTTCTTTTCAAAAGATTCATTATACCATGCATAAATCAGAGATAAATTCTTCCCTCTTGACATTTTTTCTGTAAAAAAAAAAATCTGCTGAAATAAAAATCAGAACCATTAATGCATTGAATGAGTCTTTCACGACAGTGTTGGGAAAGTAAATTAACCTTAGACTGAAGATGGACCCTCCATGCTTCTTTGGTGTTGAAATGCTGACCACAAGGGACACAGGCAAAGAGCTCAGATGAGCTTCCTCTAAGGTTGATGGTTGGATCACAAGGGGAGTGATCAAACCTACAAACATGACATTTGTATTAAAATAATGCTAATGTGTACTCAACATGTACAATGTAACTTCAGTACAAAGACATTACATTACATAGACAAGCACTACCTTTTTAAGTGACCTTCCAGGAGCGGCACATTGTCATAAATTCGACCACAGTTAACCACTGGACAGGTGTGTTTAGTTGAGCTATTGGTGGGGAAAGAACCGGGTCTCTGCCTTCTTCTAAAACCAGCATTGATCACTCCAGGTTGAAGACCTGTGGAAATACAACGGTAGGTATAATCAGTTGCATACAGCAGGTAAATTGTCACAACTTCCCCATTATAGTAGCACTGTAACAGGGTGTTGTTCCATTTGCACATCTAGATTTCTTAAAATAAGATGAAATTGAAATGAGCCCTGTGGGGAAACTGGGTCATTGCTGCAGCAACAATTAGGATATAGATAAAATACGACTAAAAGAATATGACAGAACATACTGAAGACCTAAGGTACAGCTGATTGATTGATAGTTTAACAGATTGACATTACAATAGATTTTCAACACAGAGTAAAAATGTACCTGGCATCTTCAACCACATATCTACACAGCGCTTCGCATCCTGATTACTTCCATTTCTAGAAGCAAACTCCAGCTCCTGCTGCCCATGAGCTTTTTGTGAGATTTGCTTCTCCTGAAAAAGAGGCAGAGAGAGATGCATTCTGCCTTCATCATTTCTCACAGAAAAAGTAGTGTTTGCACTGAGAGAAAAAAAAAAAAGCTTAAAGATTTTACCCACAGTTGAGAGTGTGGGCATTTTTATTTGGTGAGATTCATATAATATTATGTAACTGTAAAACCCAACATTGTACCAAACTTATTTGAATCAGATAGGAATAGTATAATTCATATTTCTAAACCAACCCATCAGCTGACACCAACAGATATTTTAACGTCATTGTATGAAGTTGTGGTATGGAGTATTGTTCCAAATCTTCTAACGTACTATCTACCAATATGTTGAAGGTTGTTTTCTCCTTTAAAGAGTAGTAGGTCGCCTTAGTTTCTTATTTCCCTTCTGCCCACTGGGTGGCACTGTTCCTGCTATAGTTGGCTTTTATTTTTTTGATTTTACTTTTTGACCTTTATATGCAAACATTACAAGACAACACACAACAAATTTCTCCTAAGCATTTTAAGTGGAGAGGTTCACTTAATAATTACATTTTATCCCAGGGATACTAAAATATAGTCATATATTTCATATTTGCTGAGCAGTTAATATTAATATTAATTTGATTCAATGTAAACCAAAGAAAACCTCACAGAATGATTCACATACTTTCCACTGTAGATGTTAATCTGTTAATTAGGTGCTCAGGAGCACCTCTGCAAGAGGCAGGCTGTGTGTTCATTGGTTTATTTGTACATAACACTTTTTACAATGCACAGTGCTTAGGGTATGGAAACACAGTGTGCGCTCGTACACCAAGCAGTACAGCAGAAGCCACACAAGCATGAGCCAGCAATCGGTTGGTACCAGGATGTAGCTTGGTGATTTTCTAACTGCAGTGGACAATGCATGTTAACCTGAATATTATGATCAGCATTTATCTTAACAACACTGTGCTACCACAGAAGTGAGCCACCTCTTCCTGAAGCTTGAATTCAAAGTGTATTAAAAGTGAACAATTAAGTGACATGACAATCTCCAATGCAACTATATGTTGTTTTAAAAGGTCTATAGAAATAATTCCAGACAAATACGAGACACCTGTATGAATTGAATCTCAAAGCAACAGTGCAATTGCTCAACCACAGTACAAGAAACAAAACAATAGCACCTCACTTTATTTTGAAGTATCCTTACCTTGAAGGCTCTACATTTATCTGCTCTTTCCTGTCTCTCTAGAGCCACTTGGTGGGCTAGTCTATCCAGCGTAGATGCAACATGCAACGCTTTCTGGCGGTTAATCTGATCTTCAAGCTACAGGATAAGAGAAAGCACAACATCTTATAAACCCTTGGCAGGCAACCATACCATAAAAAAAAACAAAAACAAAAACATACCATAGAAATTAGTAGGCTTATATATTACTTTACACTATTTTATTTCTAGATGCTCACCACATCTGCCATTGGTGAACTTCCCTCCTCCTCACTATCACTCAGCAGGTTAATGCATTCCAACACTGGCCGGACAGGACCCTCCTGAAGTGAGTAAATGTTGTGGCATCACAGAGTGGAACATGTCGCCCATTAGGAACAAGAGGGCACAAACTGTGCACGTAGGCTACTTTTGATTGTATCTGTTCATTAATGGCACTAGTGTGGTGAGTAATTAACATTTTCTTAACTTGTGAGCACAAAAGAATAACTAAAACGGGATTTTCCCATGGTACTTTGGGGCTTTCCATGGGCAATTCCACTCATAGGTGAGCAGAGTTTACTAGGACACCAGTAAATCCACCCTCAGACAGAATGCACATTTCTTTGTGGAGCTACCTAAATATATTGAAATATTAATGTATACTCCCCATATCCCCAGATAATCATCCTGGGAAAATCTAGAATAACTGAGAAATCATATAGGCCTATGTGAATATTGCTTGAGGATGGTTTTCCTCTTGACTGTGATCAAAATGATATTTCACAATAAACAGTCCAGTCAATGTCAGAGACAGAAATACAGATTTTTCTGCTACCCAGTGTGAGCAACTGATTTTTTGGTGGTGCTATTGATTATTTGTCTCAAGTGATTATTTCAACCTTTGAACTTATGTTACTTTGAAAATAACACATCACTTACTGATACAAACTCCACTTCCTCTTCCACCTCATCTTCGTCAGCGTCAGTTGGAGAGGACATTGCCTTTATCTGAACAAAAACAAACAACTAAATCTGACCCTTGACGCAGGACTTGAATTAGTATAGGACAGCATGTCTGCATGAACAACTTTTCTCCAGGAAATCAGAATTATTTGGTTTTAATATCATGCGATGTCTTATCTACAGCGTGTGTGTGTGTGTGTGTGTGTGTGTATGTGTGCTAAAGATCATGTGTGTTATGGACTGTAGTAAGAGATAGCAGACTGGGACAAGACAGCGAGATGTGAGCAACACGGAATCAATCAGTCCAATGGTTTAGTAATAAATCTCAGATTGACCAATGGATTTCCCCCCAAAATGTGCGACACTGTAATCATAACCCATTTATCTTATCAAGAAATGCGTCTGCAATATTAAATGGTGTTTTAACTGTGGACATGACGTTAATATTAACAAATACCAGTAGAACCAGCAGATGTTTGGACACACTGCACTACGAGAAAACTGCAGTTAGCTAACTGTTAGCTAGCTGGAGTTAGCAGCACACCCCAAACTGCACGCTAGCTAATGCAATGTAAACGTGCTAAGGGGCTCGGGTAGGTATCAATCTAGAGATGAAATGAGCAAACTACTTAACTGAACACATTACCTGCCTTTCTGATTATTCTGTCAGTTTTAGGGCTGTTGCTGTTTGCTGCGCTACCAAATTCCAACCGAACGTGACGACGCAGGTACTCTGGTCACCAACGTCTCGTTTGTATTTGTGTAGGAGCTCCTTTTTGTCCGCGGAGCGTCCCGCATGGTCGGAGTTTCCGTTAAATCGCTGGCTGGAGAGGAAGAACTCCGCCCATCAAAAGTTCCTTTTGAAACGCATCTGCTCTCTGCAGATTTATCGGTTTATCATTCTCTGTTCCAATTTTCATTAAGAAGACATCTTTCCCACCTTACCCCACATAACATAAACACACCGATACATATTTTTATTTCACTGATAAACTGGCTGTGACAACGGCATTGCTCAGTAGACGTGTCAAATAGGGAAACTGATTATAAAAGGTCAAATAGAAATGGGGGGAAGGATAGGGGATAAAGTCATCAAAGAGTCATGACTAAGCACAGAACACACGCACAAGTTGTAGTGTACGTCATTTCAGCGCCTGTCTGCACTAATACCATATTACATTTTAGAAGGATGCTATATAAATATCACGCCAGAATTTTAAACTAATATCCTACAGGAAGGGATTTTATAGGGATTTTACTCTATTAGCATAGGGTGGTATATTATATAAGTCAGTACTGATTTCCACAGACACATTCTAAGTCCCTATAGGAATAGGCTACTATATAAATATTATGTTTTCGTTAGGGCAGCCTACTCTGCAGCAGACTACTGCGATGCTCAGATGAAACTGCTGACTATCCCTGCTTGCCCCTGTTAAAAAAAAAAGAAATAAATAAAACTTGCGTCTCTGCTGAGTCATGGATTGTATCTCACATTAATTATATCAATACCTTGGGCCGCCTAGTTTTAACCTCATGCTGACACGCTTCGGTCCGCGATGATGCATGCGTGTCAGTGTGTGTCAAAAGCCTTTATTTTCATCACAAGCTTTTAGTGATATTACGGCAGGAGCGGAGCCAGGCGTCTGGAGCTACGGGATCTGCCCTACATCTCGCCTTATGATGATCGCTGCGGCGTTTTTGGTCCTGTTGAGACCATACAGTATTCAATGTGTGCTGCTATTATTGTTGCTTTTGCTCGGGACTATTGCAACGATTCTGTTTTTCTGCTGTTGGCATCGCAGGCTTCGTAATGGAAAGCATCCAATAAAATCTGTTCTCTCTGGACGCTCCAAGAGCCGCGGTGAGTAGCTCAGGCCAGCCGCATCACCGAATTATGGCATCTCTGTACCTAGTCACTCATTAATCGTCTTGGTCTTATCTGGACTATAAAGAAGAACGTCTCTGTTATGAGGCTTATTGTTCAGCTGCAGTATATCAGAGAAAACGCTGCACATTTTGACTGTCATGTAGCCTAGGTGTTAATGCGTGTTAAGAGTATATAGGTTATCCTGCAAGATCGCTTGTAGGCTGTAGCATAACTTAAAAGTCTGAAATTAATGGCATTCGTTTTTTTAGGAATGTTTAGCCCATGCCCAGAGCTATGTAGCATATCATATGTGATAGTGAATGTTAGATCATAGTAGCTTATTCTAACACCTTTTATCTGTCCTAGCAGTTGGCCTCCGAGCGCATCATTTTCGATCAGAGGTAGGATAAACTTTTCTTCTTGTTGGGCTCCAGTCTGTCGGCTATAATATTCCAGAGCTGGGATAATCATTATTTTAAAGTGCAAGTCTCATGCAGGCTACAATGACTATTTCAGACATCATAGTGTGATAAGCCCCACTTAGCCTATTTCTGTGGACTTTTATCGAGGACTGCATGACTATTTAGGGACCGTGATATGCGCATTGCGCATGTGTTCTCAATAAATAATGTGGGTGATTTTGCAGTTTCAGTTGATTTGAGATGATTAAAACTGAATACAATCTATTTTCGGAAACAGATAAATTAAAACGTAAGTGGCTATGAGCCGATGTAAACCCACCTTCTATTTTTGTGATCTGTTTATCATCATGGTTAGTGCTGCCTGCCCAACTGCGTCAAGTGCACAGAAGGTTGCAAATTCTCCACCTCCGGTTTACCGACTTGGTTTCAAAATAAAAGGACGAAATTTGACCCAAAATTCCCTAAACATTTGCATTGTAGAATTGATATAGAAGAGATTACATTGTATTATGGCTATTCAATCTTGGTAGGAGAGCACATCCTATAACCCTAACCCATGGACAAAATCATTTCGGTTAAATAAAAAGCTAAAGTAGAGTGACTTGAATGGTTGTAACTAGGTGTTACTATATGTTAGGTTCCACCTCAGTTTTTTTCTTTTGTGATTCCCTATTGATCCCCCAAAGTCTTTTTGCTTGCCCGCCTCCGCAGGATCAGCTACAGAACAGCACCGTGGGACTGGTAGGGATTCAGTGTCTTGTTCAAGGACACTGTTGCTAGGGCTAGAACCAGGGCCAGTCTCCCTAATCACCCAATGCTGTTCATGGCTTGCAGGAAGAAATGGTCCTGTTCACCCCTTCCTACCATGTAACCACAATGTGTTCATTCCCATAGCTCTTTCAAACAAACTCACTGAGGGAATCTAAACAGGGAGGGGACAGTTGAAAATTTCAGAATTATTATGTTGCATTTTGGAGCTGCTGCACCATCTTTGAATCTCTGCCATTTTTTCTCTGCGCATCAGATTTTAAAGCCCAATTGTTTTTCCATATTTGCACCATATATCGGCAGCATATAGCCAAGACATCAGCTCCCCTTCTTAATTGTGAAACTCTGAAGCCAACTCTCATGAAACCAAAGTACATAACACTATTAGCATCTTTATTTGAATTAAGCTTTCAATTTATTTTGCAATCAGTCTTCCCTAGGAATTTTTATATTGAAAAATCCATGCGGAAGGTGGAAATAACTCTGTTGCAAGCTTGACACTTGTTCATGTTTTGCAGGGCTTCAGGCACAGTCCGCGCCACGCCAGAAGGAGCGGACGAGCCCGAGTAACAGAGGAAAAGCCGAGTTTGGTCGAGGTTCCTGAAAGTGATCCGGATTCATCATCAACTTTGAGGAAACGCAAAGTGAAGAAGAGAGTCCTACCAGAATTTTACCAGTCTATACAAGTCACCCCTACACGCAAACCTGTAGGTATTCCCCTTACCTGTAAAAGCGACTAATAATAATGACAGTGTGATACTTTATTGATCTCCCAAGGAAAATTCTTGAACGCACGCTGTCCTGTTGAAGGAAGGTCTCTTTAACTTCTAGAGAGTTTGATTGAGGATGCTCCAAAGTAAAGTTGTTGGCATGGAGACATTTTAGAGCCCACACTTGTTATATAAAAAGCCTATTTACCCATGCGTTCATAAGTGACCATAGTGATGGCATTGGTGCATGGTTTGAAAAGTAATTGACTCACACAGTTTGAACAACTCCATAGCTCTTCAGTTTAGAACAAGTTTCTTAACGGTAATTAATAACTTTTTTTCATTTTATTTGTTTTCATTCACCATTTGCCTTATTTTAAGTGATCCTAGTGATATCCTAGTGATCTTTTAACAAATGATTAGGTTGGCATGGGACCATATATCTAGAATGGTAGCTCCTTCGTGTAGAATCATCACCTCTATATTTTCTTAGCTCTATGTTCCTTCAGTCTTTCAATTAGCACCCACTGCACCATTTTTAAAGAAGGCTGGGCTCACGATCCTTTATCAGTTTTTCAAACAGCACAGTGAACATTTACAGGAAGATGAGGAGAGAATGGTATGACAACGTAAGAGGAGCCTGATTCATAGATTGATTTTGTTTCTTCATGGGATACAGGGCCGAAGATTGGAAAGAATGTACACAAGGGAACATAATACGGGCATACTACACATACTACACATTTCTCCCTTTCCGGTGCATCATGCATTCTTAATGTACTGCTGCTCTGATCTGTGAATAAAATGAGACTAATTCTAGGCCTGCAGTTACAAACGTCCAGGTTGCTGTTAAATGAACTTGATTGTCAACTTGATTGTTTCGTTGTCTTGACCTTATTTGGTGTTCAGGCCTTGGCCACTGTACCAACATAGATGCAGTGTAAGCCCAGCCCCAGATGACTCTGGGCCTGACCGATACTTGTATGTCATATGCTTGTATTGCATATAGAATATGCAATAATCTGCACAACATTTATCCATACTGCATGCTGCTTAGTATTTGGAATGGAAGTTCACTCTGTGAGTGAAACGTTTCAGCACACACAATGCTGTGTACCATGGGCTTCTGTCCTCCTGTGCAAATTCCAATTTAGTATGTAATGTCAATGAGCCATGTTTCCTCTTCATTGTCTGAATACTGTTCTAAATCAAAATAAAAAGAGGAAATGAGTGGCTACATCACAAACCTAGGCCTATGACAGTTTGGAAGAAGTATAATCAAAAAAGCCTATTGATCTGAGTTCTGTTGTTGTAACGTCCTGCCTCCACTGGTAGTCTTGCAATAGATAACAGAAACTGTTTTGTTCTTTTGCTTATTGCCAAGCCCAGCAGCAGGGAATAACAGGAGCACACATCATAGCAACTTGGGCAGAGCAATCTATCAAGGAAGAGTTATACCATATCAGCCATGCCCCAGTAGCCATCTAAACCTCCTGATTGAATGTTTGACGTTAATGTTGCCATGCATCAAACAAAATCCAGCCAACATTCAGTTCCTCAAGCTTAAAATCTTTCCAGACCTAGAATGTTTGTATTGCAGTTGAAGTGCTAAACTTGGCAGTGAGCAAAAAGACATAATACCAGTATCTTATGTTTATTAGTAATTATTAGAACAGTGCAAATGGCAAGGAGATTTAACAAATGACCATTAACACAACAGGAATAGCAAATTGGAGATTTAAGGAATCATGATAGCACCAAGACCAGCTGTGTATGATATCCAATATCCAATGCGGAGTAATGTCTCTTTTATGATGATGTACACTATTAATGTTAATGGACCACATCAGAGCTAGCGTAGGCCTAGACCAGTCCACCATGTATCATGCATTATGTATTTGCATGAGTAGCCTAAACCAAATTGAGGAAAATGAATAAAAAATGATAAAAAACACAGATTATTTTTTAAATGACACTGAGCAGTATAAGGGAGCTATGGGCCGACTGAGACATGCCATTCAAAGCATGCTACTGTCTGGTTTGTAATCCATACACATCATTTAAAGTGGAATCACTGAGATGGAAACATAAAAGCCACTGGGTTCAAACTACCTGGTGCACATCTGAGATTGCATGCCCACATGACTTTGATTGTGAAATGAATTGTGCTCAGCTTTGTGCATGCAAGTTGATGTGTGTGCCTTTTCTCCTTTTACTTTCATTTTAAAGTAACTGGACATTCAATGCACAAGAGTTTCAGCGTGTTGTGCCAGGGTTTAATGGAAATTGATCTTTACACTCCATTATCTAATTTCAGACAGTATCAACTGCACACACCTCTACATGTGAACAGATTATTTAGATATTTGTTTATGTGAGAAATATTTAAAATAATTTACCTTTGTAAGAGAGGAAACATATGTACAAGCATTTCGTTTGTATTTTTCGTTAGTCAAAATACTAGCATCTAATCTTCATGCTTATTGTACAGAATTATACACCCAAATGACTATAGTTCCAAATGTTACAACAAATGTCTGTTAAAAGTCAAGGACACGTCTAGCTGTTGCTCTTTGTGTCTTTGGCAGCTCAGACACAAAAGCCTGTAGGGAATGAAAAGACCAATGTTTATATTTGTAGCAATAACGGCTCATGATAGCAAAGAATATCAAACATTAACAAAGAATGCAGTGATATATTTCTCATTCGTTAATCAACTGGATAAGCCTTATGTCAAATGATGTTTTTTTCCCCCAATGAAAAGCGATGAAATGCTGAATGGTTTAAATGCTTTATTTCTTGTTCATTCATGTTCACAAATCTCCACTGAACTGTCCATGAACATATGTCACTCTGATTTACAATTCCTCTTTAAATACTGTTTAATAATCAAGAAAATTAAGTCTAATGATATTAGTATTTTGTAGCCCCACCCTTCCATTCTTCATCAACGTGTGTCAACACATTGCAATCTGCACTTGTTCAGTTACTCAATCTCAGCTCTATCAGGGTGCAGCAGGGAATTACAAAGAAAGCAAAGGTTAGTCATTCATAATTTTCTCAATGAGCTAACCTATGGTTTTCAACATACCATGTGGGAGTTTCAAACTGCCTGCTAAGACTTGAAGAACCATAAGAGACCCTCTAGCAAAAGAAGATCCCTAGTAGGATGTATTTAATGGGCATATAGATTGTTTTTCTGGATGAAGAGGCTTATAGCTGTATAAACTAGTTCTAACCAGACACGGAGGCTTGCTAGACCAGTGTTTCCCAAAGTGGGGTCTGTGTGTCACTGTGTCAGGATGCCTCTTCTGATCAGAGGTTTCACTATGCCCACAGTGGTTATCGCCCCATTTATAACAGGTATGTAAGTATGTACAAAGTCTCAACAACAAAGGATAAAAACTTTATCCAGTGGGAGCCCCTGTGCTGGACTATTACCACCACGTCCCTCCCCCCCAGCCTTTGAGGTATTGCAGCCACCCAACACACGTCTGCAGGGATGGCGCTATAACACCACTGTTGGTGCTGAAGCTGCTGCTGGGTATGACGCGGGGACACATGCAGGCTGCTCTCCCATCACGGTCCAGCTCTCCCTCGGCTGCAGATCATCCGCTCGGCTCTCTGGAGAACTGACATCACCTCGCACCCTCATGAGGCACGAACTCGCGGCTGTAGCGTCCGCCGAAGGGCGTGGCACCTGTTTTAATTGACAGGGGTGGGGGCGGGCGTGGGGGGAAGCTAATAACGCGCAAATAGGCTAAGTGTTTTCCAGCTGACAGGTCTTCATGTATACAGCGGTAAGTCTTATTGTTGACCTGGCGGGGGAGCCAGATACGATTGATTTCACATTGCCTTTTTGTGCGCAATCCTTTTTTATTGTTATCATGGATCATTGAGAGCTGGCGGCTCATGTTACGTAGCCTCCTTACAACACATAACGTTTACATCACTTTCACCTGCGATGGTGAGCATAAATATGTGATGTGCTTTTTTGTCTACGGCGGATGTTTTCTACTCTCATCATTCATTGTGTTGTGTGCGAAAATCAAGACAAGCATTGTTCTGTTTTTTCTCCTCCATTGTCTCACAGAGCTCCAGCTCAGGGAACCCTTCCCTACACTGCTCCATGTCTTCCTCGGCGGATTTCTCAGACGAGGATGATTACAGTGTTAAATCCGGGTCGGTGTCGCCGGCACCGGGGGACACTTTACCGTGGAACCTTCCCAGACACGAACGATCCAAGAGGAAAATTCAGGGAGGATCCGTGTTGGATCCAGCGGAGAGAGCCGTGCTCAGGATCGCAGGTGAGTGGAGTCAAAATGACACGGTATCACATATCACACAACCCAATAACCAAACAATAATACAATAGCCCTGCAGTAGGTATTATTATAGGGACTACAGTGCGTCTGTGCTACTCATCACTGAATGAAAATATCGCTATAATATTCCTATGCTATGGTGTGTTAATGGGTCTCTGTTAATCAATGCTGAGTTCATGTGACCTTATCGCACCTTGTGGTTGTTTTCATGTCCTATGATATTTGTATGGTCATTCTCGCGTTACTGAATCACTGTAGTTCTTTATAAGGGAAACTACTTGTACAAATTACTATATATTAATACTGCACGTCGGGGCAATATTGAGTTTAACAGGTGAAATAACAGTCAGGCCAAAGCATGGATGCATTTTCACAGACCCCTGTTCATTTGACATATTTTGAAAGTAATGTATTGTCCAAGACTGCTACTGTTAAGAAGAAGAAGTTGTATAGAAGTTGAACAACACTGATGGTAGATCCCTGTAAAGAGTCAGACTCAAACATAAAACACTGACAGTAGCCCAGTAAATCTGCCAGCGCTAGGCAAGTGTGGGTTAGCCGGTCACATAAAAGTATAGTCCTTGTATGTGACATTTCATGAGCTCATTTTTGTAATTGAAACAGTCCAACAAAATGTGCCAGTTTCTGAAAACATGACAGGAGTGGACCACGGACTTGCACAAAGACGTCCGACAGGGAATAGCGTTTATTATTACACACTGCAAAAAATATCCATCTGAACAAGTGTCAGTATCTTGAAATAAGGCGGATCGCTCCAATATAATATCAATATAATGCCACTTTATTCGAGGAATTCTTCAAACAAGTTGATTTGCAGTGGACAAAAGAAAATTATCTCACCCAGTTGGTACATTTTTTCACATAATTTAAGAAACAAAAGAGTTTAAGACCCAATACTAGACTGAAGGACTTTGTTAAGATGGATATTTTTTGCAGCGCAGCACGTCCGGCAGTCCTTCCTATCAGCCCGGCGAAACCCAGAGAGGAAGTGTCGCTTATTGGATAAGCCACCGACTAGGGAGGGATGTAGGGGCGTTTCCTTTAGTGCAACAACAGCGCCGATCACTCTTGAGTCCCTAGCACACACACACACACACAGAGAGACACACAGAGAGACACACAGACACACACACAGACACACACACAGACACACTCACACACTCTCTCTCTCCACGGCTGGTGAATGTCCAGTTTGTGGAGCTCCGGTTATGGCTCAGTACGCACCACAGGCTTATATGCTCTCGGACGAAAAGGAATATCTCCAAGCGTATGAGGATGTTCTGGAAAAATATAAAGGTAGGATCAGTGATGATTGTATAGTGTTTCAGCATGAAACGATGAAGAAATTGCCTGATTGCAGCCTGACAGGTCAATATATG